>QYAP01000815.1:0-14608 GCA_003988905.1 Hymenotorrendiella dingleyae
TGACAAATTGAGGTCTATATAAACCTCACCTGTATCCTCGCTTCTGTAGTTTAATCCTAACTCTGAATTTACTGGCAATTGGACCTCCTGAAATCGTTTAAAGGATGAGATCTTCATCAGACTTGATAGTTTTGAACGGATGTCATAAACAATGATCAAGTAGCCTCGAGTACACTATCTTCAATCCCCTTACCTCAAAGCCATCACTACGACTTTGAGATCTGAAGTAGCTCATCTATCATATCATCCTTAAATCTCATGATGGATATATGTCCTTCACCGTCCACAAAATGCTTGCTAAGCTTCTTTTGAGGCAGATTTTTCGCAAGCCACTGACCATGGGCATATGGTACCATCTTGTCCTCTGAACCTTGGTAGATTATGACGGGAACCTTGATATCGCTGAGTTTAAATCCCCAATTCTTGGTCATCGCTAGGTCATCGTCAATCCAGCCGTCACAGCCGATGCGAAGTGCCTCTTGAAAATCGTCGACAAGCATCTGCCCGATCTCAGCATTTTCGATGATAGCTCTCTTGTCTACTTCTGGTAAAACAGTAGAAAGAGCTTCTACCAGCCCGGCAGCATCTGCTTCTAGGATTTCTAGTCGTTGAGCGTCGCATAATTTTCGGAGCTCTTCCTCGCCTTGCAATGCAGCGTTGTATTCTTCAATGTCTAGTGAGGAGATGTCAGAAAGTGTCGGTCAGAAATGTAAGTAAGATTGGACGTAAAGGCTTCAGCTTACTGCCTTCCCCTTGACCAGCTAGGAAGTCGAGATCTTCGGCGTCGAATGGACCTACACCAGCAACGCACAACGCAGCGATACAGCCAGGCAATTGCGCTGCACAAGCCAATGAATGAGGACCTATATGCCAAAGTCAGTGCCTCTTTCAAATAAAATGCTAAATAATAAAAGAAACTTCTCACCACCGCCGCTCTCGCCACTGACAAGACACTGTTCCACACCCAAATGCTTGTTCAGAGCCTCTATATCCGCGACAGCATCAATAATTCGTCTTCCTTTATTTCGTGACGAACCGCCGTATCCGGCTCGCGTAAGAGCGATGATTTTGACGTTCTTCTCTTTGCACGTCGCGGCAAGACTAGGGGCGATTAGACCTGCTCCAGGAGTGCCGTGAATCCAGACAAGAGGAAATCCGTCTTCAGCGCCAAAGATTTGATATTCGGCGATTCGTCCGTCCGGAAGTTGGAATTTCTGAGCCATGATGCAAATGTGACGATTGTTCGAGTCTGTGGGCGAGATGAATGTGTACAGCTTTGAGCATGAGGGGTACGGAGTCCGGTAAAAGATGTCACGTTTAGTCACCTGGTTTTAGGTTTCACTTTCGCAGTTATATGAACCTCCTGTATCTCCCACTTTTTGGATGTAAAAAAAGAATTAAACTACTTACGGGCAATTGGACCTATTTTGCATCTTTTCCGGTGTTTGAAGTTCGAAGTTTGAAGGTTGAAGTTCCCAGACTACGCCGCCAACGCCCACCTTTGGCTTGAGTGCATACCGGTGAAATGGTCCCTTGCATTGTCGGGCTAAATCCAATTGAGCCAAGGGGTGTTGGAAATCGTCGTGCGGGAACATGAGGTGTCAAAACGCAGTACTGCCAAAACTGTTGGAAATCAAAAATAGGGGGTGCTTGTGTCAGATATGATAATACCGTAGTGCGGCAACTCTAATTCATCGTAAATATGTCCAAGACCAGTATATAGGGCGATTGTTTTTCTTCCATGGGTTTTATGTCGTGTCGTCAGATCACGAGCAAGGATTGGGGGTCATCAAGGTTCTCGCCTAACTACCCTGCGACCACTTTAAAAATCGCGTGAGGTTGTCGCGGTTCGCGTCACCCAACAATAACAATAACCATGCAATGGCCACCATAAAAGCCATTGAAGGCCGGACGGTGGGAATAACCTCATGATTATCTTGCATATCTGTTGCTAATGTCTGCCAGGTCCATCAAATACAGTCCGGTCAGGTTATCGTCGACTTGTGTTCGGTCGTGAAGGAGCTGGTCGAGAACAGCCTTGATGCTGGTGCAACGAGTATCGGTACGCAGTGGTGCATTCCTGGGCCATGAACATGTCCTGACAATGATCTGCAGATGTTCGATTCAAAAATCAAGGCCTCGACTCGATTGAAGTGCAGGATAACGGCGACGGCATTTCCCCGCACAACTACGAAACGCTCGCCCTCAAGCATCATACCTCCAAACTCTCCACCTACTCCGACCTTACAACTTTACAAACCTTTGGCTTTCGTGGAGAAGCTCTATCCTCACTATGTGCGCTCTCTCAGTTCTCCGTTACGACGTGCATGGCTGCAGATGCTCCCAAGGGCACGAAACTTGAATTCGAGGTCTCTGGGAAGTTGAAGGACACGAGTGTGATAGCAGCACAGAAAGGCACTACCGTATCGATCGAGAACCTTTTCAACAATCTCCCTGTCCGCCGACGCGAGTTGGAGCGTAATATAAAACGAGAATGGGGTCGAGTTGTGGGAGTGCTGGGCCAATATGCTTGCATACAAACGGGAATCAAGTTCTCTGTTTCCCAACTGGCGACCAAGGGTAAAAAGACGACATTGTTCTCTACGAAAGGAAACAAGACTACGCGAGAGAACATTGTCAATGTCTTCGGTGCCAAAACTTTGACTGCTTTGGTCCCTCTAGATCTGAAGTTGGAATTAGAGGCCACCAGCGGACCCAGTCAGAGATGGAGTACCCAAGACGACGGAGGAGACAAGGAAATCAAAATAGTTGGACACATTTCGCGTCCAGCATCTGGTGAGGGAAGACAGACTCCGGACAGACAAATGTTTTTCGTCAACGGGAGGCCTTGTGGATTGCCGCAAGTCGCGAAAGCGTTCAACGAAGTCTACAAAGGGTATAATGCCTCCCAATCCCCATTCATATTTGCGAATATTGAACTCGATACACATTTATACGATGTTAATGTTAGTCCCGACAAGAGGACCATTTTGCTACATGACCAATCACGCATGTTGGAGAATTTGAAAGAGGCACTAGTTGTATTGTTTGACTCTCAAGATTATACCGTGCCTATATCACAATTGCCGGCGCAAAAGCAACCAGTATACAAGCAACTAACTATCAGTCGAGAAACCTCATCTTCTGCAAAGACACCCACACCTGTTAGCAAAAGAATGGGATCAGAGTCCGTCGAGGAAGAAGATCCCGGTGATGATTCTCGATCTCTGACGAGAGAGGAAAGTTTTGATGAGGAAAACTCGAATCGTTCTCAAAAGTCCAAGTCCGGCAATAGTGCAGTCTCTCGGGATTCTATGGGTCGTGATGGTGCTGCGGTCAGTCTGATCTCAAACTGGGTGGGAAGAAACGCAGGGGATAGAATCGAGCCTAAAGACCAACCTTTAAAGCCTGCAGCTGCTGTTGATGGACTTTCGAAAGAAAAGCAGAGATTGGTCGATAAGCTGGGTAGGGAGAGTGAACTATCAAACGCTCAGGTGCCTACGTCCGATGAACCAGCCAGCTCAATATCCATAACCCAATCATCTGCCTCACCTGCAACCTACAAGCCTCCTATCCCGGTGGCCGATTTTAACAAAAGAATGGCTGCATTGCAAGGAGCTGGAAATGACTCCTTTGTGAAATCTAACAGTCAATGCGAATCCGAATCGCCCATACCTGCACTTCAGTCTCCTTCCAAGTCTCCCCCTTCACTATCCAGCCGATTTTCAAGTACTTCCAAGCCAAAACGAGGGGCAGCCGAGGTCGCAACAATTACGATAGGCGACCATACCACAACGAGTTCTATTGGAACCCCATGCCCGAATAGAACTCGTGTGGTGACTTCTGCTCGAAAGTCGCGCATCGCTAGCAGGAGGATCTCTGACGAAGATAAGGATGAGCCTAGGCCGTCTTTTGGAAATCGTCTCACACAACGATTTTCCGCTCCAGGGACAGCTCCAGCCTTGGAATTGAGCGAAGACGAGATAGAAGATGGTGCCCAAGAGGACGAAGCTCAAGAACCTGCATCGCCCTCACGATCGTCAGAAAGTCCGTCTAACGAACATGCTGAAGATGCCGTCACTGAAACAGGTGAATCTGGGCAAGAGACTCTTGAGCGTCCAGAGCAGGAAGCCGACTCGATACTTGCCAATCCTGAATCGAAAGATGAAGATGGCGAGTATATTGATGAAGCTGATAAAAAAGCGCGCGAAGATGCAAAGGTCCAAGACATGATCCAGGCCGCTGAAGACGAAGCAATCCAGCCCTCTCAAACAGCGGTCATGAGAACGAAAACTCTTCTCAAAGGTGGCTCTAAAATAAAGGACCGCACTTTGAATCTCGTCAAACATGTAGAAACCACCGTTTCATTCATCTCCCAGCAATTCCATGATTTAGAGCAGATCCTTTCGTCCTACGATGCGTCACCGTTTGTGAAAACAGAAGAAGAAGCGTCTTCAATAGATTCCGAAAAAGCAGAAGACAAACTCTCTCTGACCATCTCCAAGCCAGATTTCGCAAAGATGAAGATCATTGGACAGTTCAACCTTGGCTTCATTCTCGCTTCGAGAACATCAGATTCGAAGCCACTAGAAGGAACAGCAAGAGCCGATGACCTTTTCATCATCGATCAACATGCCTCGGATGAGAAATATAACTTTGAACGACTCCAGGCAATCACGATCGTCCAATCGCAACGGCTGGTACACCCCAAAACCTTGGACCTCACGGCCTTGGAAGAAGAAATCGTCATGGAAAATGTTAAAGTCCTGGATCAAAACGGGTTTATAGTAGTCTTCGACGACTCCGGTGATTCTCCTGTGGGTCAACGCTGCCAACTTGTCGCTTTGCCTATGAGTCGGGAAACTACATTCTCCCTCGAGGACCTGGACGAACTCCTCGCCCTTATTACAGAGAACCAATCGGGTTCTAAGGGTGATATTCCACGGCCGAGTAAAGTCCGCAAAATGTTCGCGATGAGAGCCTGCAGGAGTAGTATCATGATTGGGAAGACGCTTACACATAAGCAAATGGGCAATGTGGTGCGGCATATGGGGGAGATTGATAAGCCATGGAATTGTCCACATGGTAGGCCGACTATGAGACATCTTTGCGGGTTGGGGGTTTGGGACGAGTTGGGGTGGAAGGAGGGAGACGTTTTGGAGGGAGAAAAGGGAGGGAAAACCGATTGGGGGGCGTATATTAGACGATCAAGGGGCGACCCGGATGAAGACGAAGAAGATAACGACGAGGATAGCGATGGAGATGGAGAAATCGCGACATTGGAGGAAGAAAATTCCGACGCAGATGACGTGGATGATGACGTCGAAGACATTCCAGGCGAGGAAGATATGGAAGACAGAAGCTATGATGAATATGGCAACACTTTGGGGGAGGAAAATTTCGAGGATGAAGAAGAAATACTGAACGAGGAGATGGCATGAGAAGTATTGTATGTGCGGACGCAGAGTCCGTCAGAGCTGTATGCCCAAAGTACAATATTGCAATTCGCATCCCAATGATGTATTCTACAAAAAAGGCTCAACCAGAATGATACCCAAACAAACACAAATACTACAATACCATGAATCCACGGTATCTACCTATCCAAAACTTCCCTACTAGCAGTTCATAACCTAAAACTCTTCGCTAGGAGTTTTCACACCCAAAATCGATCTGATATCCAAGCCTCATAAATAAACGCCTGCAACAAAAATAATACTCTATGTACTTATATCCAAGTACTCGTATCCTCCCTTCCCATCATTTCTTCTCCTTCCCACTAATCTTCCGAAACCTCGTCCCCCAGCCCCCACTAACCCCCCTCCCACCCAACCCTTCCTCTGCAATCTTCCCACTCGCATCCCTCATCCGAGTACCCTTTGAAAACCTGCCCTTCTGGTTAAGGAAATCGTTTCCAGAGCTCGTTTGGCGGTTGAAAGATTGAACGGTGGTGTTCGAGTCAATAATGACAGGCGGTGTCGAGGCTTTCAAATCTCCGTAGTATTTAGATTTGAAGGATGTGGTGGAGGTAGATTGAGGAAGAGATTGTTGCAAGCGTTGGAAGGAGGGAGATTGGTCTGCGATATCGCCGCTGGGCTTCAGGCCCTCCTTGGCTGTTTTGGCGGGAGATGAGGGTTTAGTAGGAGCCCTGAAGAATTTTGTTGGAGATGAGGGGGTTGATTTATAGGAAGGGGGGGAGGTGCTGATGGAGGAGGCGTTGCTGGGCTGGTATTTGTGGCCGTGTCGGGAAGTCGGGGGGTTCGAATGCAATGGATTGGCATGCGGGTTGGAGGGTGCTACTACGTCTACATAGCTGGAGCCCAAGTCTGATGATAGGTCCTCGTAGGCCTGGTGGATGGGTTCATAGGTAAAATTTTCGGGAACTCCCTTCTGTGGAGAGGCGCTGCGTGTACGATTGTGGTTTTGGTTTTCATTCCCTTCTCGCTTATTCAAGGAGTCATTAGCATACCATGCGTTACTTCCTTTAGACCTCGATTTGCGGTGAGAGGAACTGGTGTCCTCCATATCCGAGAGTGGAATTTCAGCATAAGAGTTATTCGCCGATTTTTCATGGTAGGAGTGGCGTTTTGGAGGCGTAGGCGGTCCGGCATTGGCATTGTAGAAGGAAGAGCGTTTTAGATCTCCAGACTGGGCTGAGTTGCGGAGGGCTTGGTACTGTCTACTTGGGAGATCTCCACGCGAGTCTCGAGAGCCTGGTGGTGTGGATTTGTAGGTTGAGAGGGAGGTGCTGGATTGGGTGCGGGTGTGGAAGAAGGGGATGGTTGGGGGACGAGAGAGGTCTTCGTAGGCGGCTCCTGAGCTGGCTTTGTTTTCCAAGGGGTCTGAGAGACGTTTTTCGGAGGCGGTGGTTGTGGTGGTGGATACGGATGATTTGTTGCGTTTGTGGGTGCGGGACGTCAAGTTGTCCTCCAGAGGGTTCATGTCGGGTGGCAGTTTGCTGATTTTACGGAATGTGACGGCGAGGTATAAACCAAGGGCCAAGGTTATAAGATGGAACCCTCCTCCGATAGTTGCTAGGAAGAAGACGACCTTTGAAAAGGTAAGCGTCAGATCCTGATCGCTCAGGATAACGGTCCAAGATCCCGCATCGGTCTGGTGGCTATTTGCCAGTAGAGCGCTGAAGGCGTAAAAGGGTATGACAGAGACATCCCAAAATGCAGCAAAGAGCATGTATGAGGCTGATGAAGCCGGGGTTCGTCCTGATGCTTTTCGTGCCAAGTGATAGACACCATAGACGGTATGGAGGAGCATGATGCCGGGCTAAGTATATGTTAGCCTACAACTTGACGAAATGCGACAACACATACTGCAAGACGCAATATCCAAGCGGTGGCATCATCCATGCCCCGTAGTATAATCATCGACGTTAAAAGGCCGCCAGCGCATAGAATTTGGAGACATCGCAGCACCAGCTGGATGATCCTCGTCCATTTTACCCGTGCTTTCACAGCGGGGTTCATCGGCTTCGCATGTGTATTTCCATATGGGAGAATCAAGTAGGAACTATTCATATATATTAGTCTCCATTCTTAATTTCTTATTGACCATGACCATCAACATAAACATACTCTGGATGCTGATTGAAAGACACCAAAGGCCCCTCTTGTTTGCGTCGTGGGGCTTTGGGACTCTGGCTCTGGCGAGTTACGGCCTTGGGGTCAAACTGCTTGTAAGGACTCTTGGGGCCTTCCGTCTTGATCGCATCGTAGAGGAAAGGGGGCTGAACACCCATCTTTGTAGAATCCCGAGCGATCGAGAGGAAGAATGTCCGCTAACTGCAATTGAGAAGAATTGTTATCAAAAAGAATGCGATCAGGAATGCAATGCGATGCGATGCGATCAATGGAGACATGGACAGGGGACTCCATTGAGCTTTGTTGATTTCGTCCCCTGTTGTCGCTATGGCAACAGCAACGCGATTCGCTAATCTGATAAGCTGCCGATTTATGACGACGTGCGGCCCGCAAACTTCAAAATGTTGGAGATCGCGAGACCCTGGCTTTGCGCCCGATGCGCAGGCTCGCTGGCACGACGAAGCTATTCGAATCCTCGCAGAAACCAATTCTCTCCATCAAGACACACCTACACCACGAAGCCCCACGCCCAAGATGCTCGGCCATTTCGAATGGCCGTCATCGGCTCCGGACCAGCAGGTTTCTACACGTCCTACAAGGTGATGCAAAAGATTGAAAATGCAGTCGTGGACATGTACGAGCAATTACCTGTTCCATTTGGGCTGGTTCGGTTTGGTGTTGCGCCGGATCATCCAGAGGTAAAGGTACGTCAAGTTCCTAAAGCCATTTTGTCCCCCCCCCCTCTCCCCCTTTTTAACGAGGCTGATATTGTATGAGATAGAATTGCCAAGTGAAATTCACAGAAGTCGCCGAATCTCCCAACTTCAACTTCATCGGAAACATCAGCATCGGCTCCTCTCCCGGGCAACTACCTCTCTCATCCATCCTACCTCACTACGATGCCATTCTCTTCGCCTACGGCGCATCCCAAGACCGGACACTGGGTATCCCTGGAGAAGATACGCTTCAAGGCATATACTCAGCACGAGCATTCGTGGGATGGTATAACGGCTTGCCACAATACTCTTCACTGGCGCCAGATCTGACGCTGGGCGAAGAGGCGGTGGTGGTTGGGCAAGGAAATGTGGCTATGGATGTAGCGAGGATTCTGTTGCAGGATGTGGATGTGCTGAGGAAGACGGATATGACTGAGAATGCCGTCGAAACGCTTCTGAAAAGTAAAGTCAAGCGGGTTAGGGTTGTAGGCCGACGTGGTCCCATGCAGGTTTGTGGAATGGCATCCTTAATTTCAGACCACCGACTAAAACCCACAGGCTGCTTTCACCATCAAGGAAGCTCGAGAACTGGTACAATTACCCTCTGTAGGATTTCATCCTATAGATGGATCTCTGATTCCAGAGGATACAAAGAAGCTACCACGAGCGTCAAAACGCATCATGGAACTATTGAAGAAAGGAGTCACCGTTCCTCTTTCAAGCCCACCAAAGTCCTGGTCTCTAGATTTCTGCATATCACCCACAGCATTCAACCCCAACCCAACATGCCCCGATAAACTCGGTAGTATGACCTTTGAAAAGACCACTCTAACTCCCAACCCCTTCGATCCCTCTGCAAAGGCCGTCGGGACAGGAGAGACCATCGACGTCCCCGCATCGTTGGCTTTCCGTTCAATCGGCTACAAATCAGAAGCTCTCCCTGGATTTGATGAGGCAGGACTATCGTTTGATGATAAAAAGGGGGTGATATCGAATGTAGACGGACGTGTCACTGGTGTTGCGACCACGGAGACTTTAGCTGGGGACAGGATTGAACCAGGGATATATTGCGCCGGGTGGGTCAAGAGAGGACCAACTGGAGTCATCGCAAGTACGATGGAGGATGCGTTTGCGACAGCGGAAATCATTGCCGAAGATTGGGAAAGAGGGAAAGCCTTTCTTCATCCCAACTCGTGTCATCCGAACCCGAAAAGAGAAAGAGTCAACTCGCGTCGTCAGAGTCCATGTGCGGGATGGGAGGCGGTAGCAGAGGAGGCTGCAAAGCGAAACTGTAGACCGGTTTCCTGGCCGGACTGGAAAAGAATTGATGCTGCTGAAAAGGAGAATGGTTTGAAAAGGGGGAAGGAGAGAGAAAAGTTCACTAGTATCAAAGACATGCTCGCCGTTCTTGACTAAGGAACTTCTAGTCTTGATGTCATGTACATTTATTTGTAAACTACTGCTTGAGTTTCTCAGTGAGCTCAGGGACTTTGTCAAACAAGTCCCCAACCAATCCCACATCTGCCACCTGGAAAATAGGGGCATCAGCATCCTTGTTGATGGCTGCAATGACCTTGCTATCCTTCATACCGGCTAAATGTTGAATGGCTCCTGAAATACCAGCACAGAGATACAACTGTGGTGCAACAACCTTTCCAGTCTGGCCCACTTGCAAACTATTGTCAGCGTAACCACTGTCAACAGCTGCTCTAGAAGCTCCGACAGCGGCGCCTAGTGCATCTGCGAGTGGCAACATAACTCTATCGAATTCCTCCTTTGACTTTAGTCCTCTACCTCCAGAGACGACTTTGCTGGCTGTAGCCAAACCAGGTCTATCTGACTTGGCCAATTCTTCGGAAACCCATTCTGTGGTACATTCTGCCTTGGAGTCTACTCCGTCCTCAACCGAGGCCGAACCTCCCTCGGCCTCTGCTGCTGGGAATGCAGTTCCTCTAATTGTGATAATCTTGATTTCATCGGTGGATTCGACTGTAGCAATAGCATTGCCAGCATAGATTGGCCGTACAAATGTCTTTTCGTCCTCGACGGCCGTGATGTCGGAAATCTGTTGAACATCGAGCAATGCGGCAACGCGGGGCATCAAGCTCTTCCCGAAGGCGGTATGACCCGCAATGATATGCGTAAATCCTCCCTTCTTGATATTCTCGACGAGTAGCGGGGCATAGTTTTCTGGCAATCCCTAAACATCATTAATACCTGCGGGGTCGTTCCAGGACCATCAAGCAAACCTTCTCATACGCAGCATTGTCTACCGCAATGATTTTCTCAAGTCCTTTGACCTTGGCCGCCTCTGCTGCCGCTGCCTTGATATTTCCACCAGCCAGGAATGCAGTGATGGATCCTCCCAATTTCTGAGCTGCCGTCACGGCACCAAGTGATCCAGGGCTGAGTTTGCCATCTCTTTGCTCGAGAACTGCAAGTGAGGATAATAATCGTGCAAAAGCTGAGAGCGAAGCAACGGGCGTGGGAGTGTTGCTTGGTCGCAATTGGGAGCGTGCCTGTCGCAGGACTGAAGTTCCTATCCGGGGAATCATGTTGATGGTGTTTTGGTATGGAGGGAGACACAGGAGACTCAAGGGAGGAGCCGCATCTTCAAGAAATCAAGCATCGGCTTCCCGAGGTACAAGCACAAGCCAACCCGACTCGCCCGACCCCGGCCCAAATACTTGACACCTCAGGCCACAACGCTAGACAGGAGTACAGGAGTCCACGACATTTGTTCGCGCCTACACCAAGCAAGTCGCGATCCGAAAAATCCAGCCCCAACTGAAGAAACGCGCCGCCCATTGCCATTTCATCAACTTCCACGTCCACATCACTTTTGAATGCGTGCATCCGGCCCATCCGACCTTTTCATCGCGCAAGCAGCATTCTGAGCCCATTCGGGGATCCGCAGCAATTTGGGCGCAAAAGACGACGCCAATCCCCAATTACACTGCGAACGAGCATAACACTCGTTGCGACAACCAACCTCCACCTCTCCCACAACCCAACTCGATATGGATGACGACTCTTTGAACTTCGGCTCTGATGCCGCTGGCGCGACGCCAGGTAGCAATTCAATTTTAGCGCAACCCCCGCTCCAGGGAGATACTGCTTCACCATCGGCTGGTGATGGAAGCTCTGGCCAGGGGGGAGCAACTGAGTGTATTTACTTCTTCCCTGCATCATCTCGTTGCTCGAATACTAATCTTCTCTAGCTGCCGATGTCACCATGGGCGAAGACTCGACGGCTGCTGCGATTAAAAGCGATGCCACCCCAGTTTCCGACAATCCTCTTGACGCGCCAAACGCCCCTCCCCCGGACGGAGACGCCTCGAAAGACGCAGAGATGAAGGATGGCGAAGAAGCAGGTCCAGCAGGCATAGCGCAAGCCGAAAAGACCAAAGCCTCGATCGAAGCGTCCGCACGGGATCACCTCATCTCTCAATCACATTCTATCGTCCTTCCTAGTTATAGTACCTGGTTTGATATGAGCAAGATCCACTCTCTCGAGAAAAAAGCGCTGCCAGAGTTCTTCAACCAGCGTAATCGAAGCAAAACTGCTGCAGTGTACAAGGACTATCGCGACTTTATGATCAATACATACCGCCTGAACCCAATCGAGTATTTGACTGTCACGGCGTGCCGGAGGAATCTTGCTGGTGATGTCTGTGCAATCATGCGAGTTCACGCTTTCCTCGAACAATGGGGCCTCATAAACTACCAAGTAAGCCATCTGCAGTGCTCTGAGCCGGCAGCCTTACTAATTGAAATATAGGTTGATGCAGACCACAGACCATCCAATGTTGGTCCTCCCTTTACCGGCCACTTCAAAGTAATATGCGATACACCTCGTGGTTTACAACCTTGGCAACCCGCCGCCGATTCAGTTGTCGTGGAAGGCAAGAAACATCAAGATACCGATGCCAAAGCTGCAGCGACTACTGGGGCAAAGTCTGATATGAATCTTGAGATTGGTAGAAATATCTATGAGCCCACAGCACGAGAAACTAAGCTTGTTGCCAAGTCGGACAAGCAGACAAATGGAGATACTCCCGCAACGAACGGAACTTCGGTGCAAAAGACCATTGAGGACTCTGCCAAACCACCAATTGCGAGAATCGTCTGTCAAACTTGCGGAGCCGATTGCACTCGCATCTACTACCACAACACGCACGACAGTAGCTCTGCGCCGGATGGCAAAATTGGGCTCAACTTGTGCCCGAATTGTTACACCAATGCGCGCATGCCAAGTAACCATCAAACCAGCCACTACACAAAGCTTGAAAACCCAACATACTCCAATATATTGGATCGCGAAACACCTTGGGATGATTCTGAGACTCTCCGACTACTTGAGGCGCTAGAACGTTACGATGAAGACTGGAATGAAATTGCAGAATACGTCGGTACTCGGACCAAGGAAGAGTGTGTCGTCAAATTCTTGCAATTTGAGATTGTTGACAAGTTCATTGATGTGGAGCCTGTTAATCGATCCGCTGGAATTAGTATGTTGGGGCCGCAAGAGGGCCACCTCCCCTTTAGCCAAGCCGACAACCCTGTCATTTCCGTCATTGGATTCCTTGCTGGTCTCGCTGATCCAAGCGTGACCGCAGCTGCGGCCAACAAATCTGTCGATGCCATGAAGAAGAGCTTACGGAACCAGCTGGAAAAGCCCAAGTCGGATAAAGGAAAAGAGAAAGACAGCGGGGACTCGATGGAGATTGATGGTGAAGAAGATTCTGCCGCAAATAAAAACTCCATGGGTGCCCTGGCTACTGTTCCACTTGCCACAGTCGCCGCCAGAGCAGGAGGACTTGCATCACACGAAGAGCGAGAAATGACTCGTCTCGTTTCTTCTGCAGTCAACGCTACTTTGATCAAGATGGACTTGAAACTTAAGCAATTCAACGAGATGGAGCAGATTCTACAAGCGGAGCGCCGTGAATTGGAACGAGGCCGTCAGCAACTATTCTTGGATCGTCTAGCTCTGAAAAAGCGAGTTCATGCCATTCAGGAGGGTCTGAAGACAGCTGCTGATACTGGTGGAAATGAAGGAATCCAGATGGCTCAGAGGACAATGTCAGGAGCAGATCGGTTGGGTTTCGGAGGGGGTGTCAAGAATTTCGCTGGAGAACGAACTCCGCTACCTCCAAGCTCTAATGGGGCAGTGAAGAGTTACGATGTATGAGTGGGGATTTTCCTTCTTCTGATTTCCATCATTGAAGATTGGACGGGGGGGAGATGTGTGTAATCAAAGGCGTCTCGGTGGGGAGTTGAATATGGTTGTTCAGGTTCGCCGCGAAAAAAATGCGCTGCCTGACATTCGCATCTTATGTATTTTCAAGCTCTCTTTTTTTCCTTCAACTTTCTGGAAGTCTATGGGATTATTTAATGGCCTGAGGGGCATTCTGATGTGTATTCCTAGAAATGGAGTGAGAGCAACTAGAGATGTGTTTTTCCTACGTGGTTTGCTTGTCTTTGTGAATGCTTGTTTTCTTTTTGTTATTCACTCTGATGCTGGAAGTGGTGAATGAATGCTTCCTTTTTGGCTATTCACTTTCTGTTATCGCGATTCGCGAAGGCTTGTTTTGCTCTTTTTCGTATTCACCTCATTCGCTCTTTGCAAGTGCTGGTGCGGAATTCAAGGGTCGAGAACGCTTCCCCACGAGAACGTTGGAGAAAATGAGGGGTCGATTCTTGGCGCCGCTGATGCAATCCTCACCTCAATTTTCGCTAGCACTCTCAATGGGGTGAAAAATGAGGCGAAAGAAACTCGAGAAGACGCCATAGGAAAGGTTTCGGCGCTAGCAGTTACTCTTTGCTAATAGAATGAGTATGCATATGCGAATCAGGAAGGTTACACTCTCCAACGACTAGCAGCTATTCAATATTCTCGTCAATGCAATGTTTACCGCTGCTCGCTATTCCTCTGATTCGCACGTCGCATATCTCTTGTTTGTTTTTCACGTTAATATCCTATGTCGCGTGAAGCATCGCATCATATGAAAGCCCCACGAAGGCCAGCCCCCACGAATTCAGGGGTTGGATGCACTGCAACTACATCCTAGATTAAATCTCGGCTGCGATCTAAACCCATACCTTATTTTTAACTTTTCGCAGTACGGGAAGTCGTGCATTGTTTTCCTTGTCAAGAATTCGATGGTGCAAGAGCTAGACTCACACCTCGCAGGCTGGTAAGAGTTGGGGCCATAGCTCGTCGCACACTTAAGCGAAACACACCAAAAATCGCCCTTTTTACCTTGTTTTAAAATAATTATAATAAAATCATTT
>QYAP01000816.1:0-14591 GCA_003988905.1 Hymenotorrendiella dingleyae
GTTGAGAAAATACGTGTCAAAGATAGTGGGTAGTAAAATAGGAAAAAGTGATCGGCTCGGTGTCCTGATCGGCTCGGTGTACAACCACGTTAATATTAATTTATATTATAAATAAAGAAATAAAACTTAGTAATATAAAAAGAAATATTTAATATCTTTAAGAATAGGATATTTATAAATAAAATAATTATTTCGATTAAAATTTAAAAACTTTTAAACTTTTTAAATTTTTCGAATAAAAATAAAAAATTCAATAAAACTTTCGATAATTATTAAATAATTAAAAAGAATAATTAATACTTTTATTGAATCGAAAGGAATATTATAATTATAATCGATATTATTTTTAATTAATTCCTTAAAAGATAAATAATCGAAAAAAGAATTATTATAATATTTCTCGATCTTTAAAATAAATATATATAATTAGCTTATAATAATTTTATTATTATTCGGAATATTAAAATCTTTTCTTTAAAGAACTCTTTTAAGTTATTAAAATATATTAAAATTCGTTTTAATATATACTTTTTAAATCTAATAAATAGAATCGAAATTTAATATAATATTTTCTTATACCTCTTATATAATATTATATTAATAGAATTTATATAAATTAGCTTTTAAATAAATATATAAATCTATTATTTATAATAATTATACTTTTAGAAATAATTAAAGATAAATTCTATTATTTAATTATATGAAAGTTATAATATATATTATACTAAAAGGAATAAGGGGCTTAATAAGCTCGAATTCGTATATAAAAGGATCGATTTATAAATTTCGAAAGTTTTAATAATAATAACGATAATAGTAATATTATTCGTAAATAAGATAAAATATTAATAATAAATAAATAAATAAGCGATATTAATAAAAGTATTCGTATATAAAGAAGGTAATAATAATAATAAATAAGTAAGTAAATAATAATAATATCGATAATAGGAATGAAATTATAAGCCCGTATAATAGAAGCTTTAAAAAAAGAGATAAAATTTGAAGCTTAAATATAAGCAACTATTAATTCCTAAAAACAAAACTAATAAAAACAATATTAATTTAAACTATTTCCTATCCTATTAAATTATAGAAAACTAAAAAGTATTCGATAAATTCAAAGAATATTCATAAATATTCAATAAATATTCAAAGAATATTCAAAAAAATATTCAATAAATATTCAACAACTCGGCTTGAATTCGAAAAGATAACGTCGGCGGCTAGTATGGTAGAGGCCGTGACGTCAAGTGAAGTATGCGGGCCTATATGACGGAGACCTTAAAAATTAATGTAAGTGAAGTACGAATTATAGGCTGCAGAAAGATGTTGAATATCTGCAGAGAATTCAAGAATTGCAAGCAAGTGACAATCTGGAGAGACAATAAGAGTGGTAAATTTGGTGCGCTCTTGTCCTGCTGAATTGTGCGAAGCTTGGGACGTCGCAGGTGAAATTTGAGCTGCTGCAAGCAACAACTTTACTTCAAGAAGAGAAGTCGACAACTCCTGGAGACAAAAACACAGTGAAACAGCAGTAAATCTGGCAGTTTCTGTCTTCCTGAATTGTATGTTACTCCTTGTATTTCGTCCTGCAAAAGCTCCACTTTTCTTGTACTTGAAAGCTTGAATTCGGAGGGGGGTCGACCTCTGGCGGTCGGGAATCGACCGCTGGCGGTTGGCGTCAATCGACGATGGCGACGGCGACGGCCCAGTTGCTGGTAGCAGATCTGGTAATCGATACGGAAGCTTGTAGAGCTGTAGAAGGATCGATTCGATCGTCTGTTCGATGAATTAGGACCTTGGTGGCGTAGATCCTAGGAAGTGATTCTGGCGAGTTCTTGACTTTTTGGTGCAAACGCATATGTGGCCACAACAACAACTTAATGTGTGTGGATTCGACGATTCTGAGGCTGGCAGATGTCGTAGAGGTTTCGCAGATCGTGAGGAGGTTCGTATTCGATGATAGAAACCTTGGGAAGTGGTTTCATGGTGGTTTTGAAGGCAGAGTTCCAAATAGTGTAGCTTTGCAACACAACTTTGCAGCTTTTCAGCACAAATTCTGGGTGAAAATCTCTGAAATAGAATGGCGTTCGGGGCGGCTTATAGTCGACCTGTTTAGCAGATCGGGAGAGCACGTAGAGGTCCAAAAGGGCTTTGCAGCGTCTTCTAAAGGCTCTGAATACTCGTGGAAGAGAGAGAGATCCAAAAAGGTATACTTTTCAGTAGAATGTTATTCTGGGTAACATATGCGGAAAAATAAGATCCGAATAATACTTTTCAGCATAATTCCATCGGGTAAGGCTCTGGGGGTAGCTACGGATAACGATAGAGACAAAGGTTCCAGGAATTGCGATCACTTTACAACGAAGGTTCTTCGTATCTGAGTAGTTGGCTCTGCATATGAGGCTCACGGCTTTCAGGCTTCGCCACTTAGCCTGAAGCATCTCATGAGGTTTTCAACTGAAATATGGCATATTCCCTAAATACTAACCTTATTAGTCTATATTAACTATAAGATTAACATTAATCAATATTAGTATCACAATAGTAGCTATAATCGTAGTACTAATTCTGATGATTTCTATAATCTGTATATTCTAGAAGAGGAGTCATAGAGTCGACGACATGATTATACTCGTATGCACGGGCCATAGGGTGGTCCGTGCTTCTACGTACTTGACGTAACGAATATGTAACGAATAATGAATGAAAGTAGGTTCAAACAGGATCAAATAAGCTTTCGAGATTCAAAAGTTTATTTAAAATTAATGGGACCTTGGCACGTTCTTGGGATGTTATTGCAGGGTTTGTATGCCTTAATGCTTACCCATGTTGACAGATGGTGAATTCAATTCTGCAGTTTGACATGATTGACAGTAAGCAGCTGTCAACCTGTTTTTGCGGCGAATTAAGCACGATATATTACCGGCTTTCTTTGCATCTAGAAGCTCGCTTGCACTTTATCGGAAGCATCATAGTTCAGATGCCAAGATTTCAGACCATCACATCCCAGCGCGAAGTAGCTATTTTAAAAACATCACTGAAACCCCACCTACCGGTATTCCATATCGTCGGCTCGGGCCGTGCCCCAATGCAAAAGGAGGCATCTGAGATTTGAATATTAAATGGTCATGAAAAGGTCTACGCTGTCTGACCATCAGCTGGTCGTAACAGCTGGCTTTTCCTATCAAGAGCTCTTCAACAGAATCAACACCAACAGGGCAAGAAAGTTGTGCTATGATTTCCAACTGAACATTTCAAGCCTGCTTAGGTAAGGGTTGAAGGTTCTTCGAGTTTGCGTTGGCATCGCGACGGAAAGTTTAGATGAACTCGGGACTCCCCACAACTAGCTTACCCTGTCGGACAGGGTAAGCGAGTTGTGCAGTAACCTGAACCTGAAAATCTCAAAATATTTAAGTTAGTTTTCAGGGGTTTTCTGTTACAAGTGAGACTTCTTATAGCCCTAATAGATTGATCGCTAGTTCGTTGGAAATATGGCAGAAAGTTCGGGTGAACTCGGGACTCCTCACAACTCGCTTACCCTGTCGGACAGGGTAAGCAAGTTGTGATGTGACTTCAACCCGAAAATCTCAAAATATTTAAGTTGATTTGGGGGGTTTTCTGTTACAAGTGAGGCTTCTTATACCCTTAATAGACTAATCGCTAATTCGTTGGAAATATGGCAGAAATTTCGGGTGAACTCGGGACTCCTCACAACTAACTTACCCTGTCGGGAATTCTACAGGGTAAGCGAGTTGTGATGTAACTTAACCTGAAAATCTAACAGCATTTAAGTTGGTTTTCTGTTGCGAGTGAGACTTCTCATACCCCTAATAGACTGATAGCTAACTCCTTGACTTCTTGCCTAACATTTTACAAGTCTAGACTAACGGCAGCGAGGATAAATTTGATCAACCAAACGAAGCACACCCGTCCTATGATGCCTCGCATCACTCACATCTCCTTCACATCCGCCAAATGCATTCCGTCTCTTCACATCCTTGTGCCAAAGTAGTCCGTTTGTATGAATAGTCGTATTAATTATATTCTCTCATGATGCACATTCTAATCATAAATCCCCATCATCTCAAATCGATGCTCACCAAAGAAAATTCATCCCCACCACTCCATACACCACCCAGTAATCCAACAATAGCAATGCCTTGCGTTCCCTCACATTACCAACCCACCCCGATCCCCCTCCCACCCCCAAAACTACCGAACCAACTAAAGTCATCACGACATATCCTCATCCTCCTCCCCAACCACATCCCACTTCCGTGCCACCAACTTCCTCACCTTCTTAGCCGGACTTCCAGCCCCCTTAGAAGACCCCTTGAGAGTCCGCGAGCTCGCTCGACTGGCAACGCTGCTCCGCATGCTCTCAGTCTCATCCGTCATGCCGCTCTCAATCGTGCTTGAGCTGGCAACACTCATGCGTTCCGCCACACTCATCCGTCCTAGCAGCCCGTTGAGATCCGCAACACCGCTGGTCGCGCTCATCGTGCTCATATTCAACACACTGTTCATGCTATTCACACTGCCGAGCGTATCCCTCGCTGAGCTCCGAGTCTCGCGCAAAGGTTTTCTCTTCGTCGGGCTTTTATTGACAGCCTCCCTCCTCAAACCATCAATTTCACGTCTTAACCGTGCATTCTCCTCCTCCAAATCCTCTTCCCTCGCCGAGCATCCGCCATTCTCGCCATTCTGAGCATTCTCCTTATCCTCCCCTTCATCTTCCAAAGTCTTGCTAAGAATCTCAAGTTTGCGATCCAGATGCTCCTCCCCTCTCTCCATCTCCGCTGCAAAAGTGGCTTTCCATCGTCTCATCTCGTTCTCCATCTGCTTCTCCATCTCGCTAAAGACTTCTTCGCGAACTTCAATTTCCATCTCGACGACGCGCTCGCGCATGCTCTCGAGATGAGCTTCGGATTCACAACGTCGTTCTTGCTCTGCGATGAGTTCTGCTCTTAGGCCATCGATTTCTTCGCTCATGCGTGCGATTTCCAGGGCCGCGATCTCCATAGTTTCGCGCTCGCTGTCGGTAGGAGTGGTGCGACCACCACCGAGGCCATTGCGGCCTAAGGCTTGGGGAGAGAAGTAGTGAGATGCGGTTGATTGGGCGAGGATGGTTGAGTTAACGGAGGGAATACGTGGTACGGTGACTTCCCGAGCGAGAGCAGAGTATCGTAAGATCTGAGATGTGGCATTGAAGTCACCAAGGGGATCAGCCGTTACAATCATGACTGCCTTTTGAGGATTTCGATGTTGCGAGTGAGAATGAGAGTGTTGAGAGGTCGAAGAACTGTGATTTGGGAATGAGTTTGAGAACAAAAGTTCAGTAAGCTTGCACTGTCTGAAAGGAACCAAGTTTGGCTAAATACTCTTGTTAGTAAATAAACCCCCCCTCGATATCCCCTGTTAAACTTACCTTGGCAGAATTGCACACGTCAGACTGCATCTGCAAACATTGCCCCAGATACATCAGACTCTCATTGATCTTCCCGGCTTCTTGTAAAGTAGCACCAGCGGTTTTTGCATCTCTCGCTCTCTCACTCCCAGCTAAATCAACAATTGTAAGAGTACTACTGCTCCAAGAGCCAGGCATTCGACTACTTCGTCGTTTCTTCACCTCGACACAGAAAAATCCGTGAGATCTAGAGCTCACGCTGTTAGAACCTGTGCCGGCGACTCTTCTCTCCTGCAATCCAGCATCCAAAACAAACAACGCCTCTCTCATAGTACCACAAATAATCTTCCGTAATCCAGCCACCACTTTACGATCGGGAGACTGCTCAGTTGGCTTAAACAAAAGCGGTCGTCGACGATTTCCTGTTGACTTGTTTGGGATCGCCGGTGTCAAGAGATCAAAAATCCTATCGTTATATACCTCATACATAGAAATAAGAATTGCATAATCTGCACTCGGATCCGCATCGACTGTGACATCGCTGATATCAGGCAACTGCGGCAGTACCGAGGGTCTCTGGAGGAGATTTTGTCGTCGCGGGGTTGGTGGTGGTCCGTAGGAATCGCCCTTTATTTCACTTTTAGTAACGTATTTTCTTGCCATGGCTGTGGTAGCCTGCATGTACGAAGGAATTGCAGACACCGTCGACACTGTCGATTTCAGAGCACTAAAGCCACTGAATTGAGGAGGGGGACGAGGAGGAGTATCGACGACTACTCTGATACTCTTAGGACTTCCTGATACGCGAGGGGGGAGCAAGGGGTACAGGCCCTGGGAGCTGGGGTGGAGTTCAACTGAAGGAGTTCGCATTACCATGGGTGTGGGCGCGCGAGAATTGGACCGGGTTGACGCTGATGGGTCGCCGTACATTGTTTCGAGGAACATTTGTGCTGACATGACTTGTGCTTCCGAGGGGTCGGAGGCTGCAACTGTTGCGTGGAGAGATATGGTGGTGTTGGGATCGAGGATGTTGTTCGACATGGAGCGGAATAGCACATCGAGTGCCAATTGAGTGAGACCCCGGGTGGATTTCGACCCTAGAATTGTATGACTCTATTATTCCATCAGCAGATACTCAAATAATTGCAGTGATCCTGCCGCGCACCTTTCCTGAGCCAGTTACGCCCAGTGTAGCCAATAATCCATCTCTGCCATCGCCGCCGTGCGTTCCAAGTACACCTTCAACCAGTTGTAATACACCCGTGCCATGGAAGAGATCAAGCTGATCCGATTGCTCCTCAAATACTTCTGTGAATGCGAATTTCTCTACTGCGCGTCTTCTATTGTCATTCGGAGGGTTAAGGGTGATATGGGTCGGCAGCGCATCCTCTTCGTCGGGATCTTCGACCGTGAGAAATCGTTCTGGAGTTGTGAGAGAAGGGTATAGTGGATTGGCAGATGGTGGAGGGCGTAATCGCAGATAGACCTGGAATAACGACGCTTGGGTTTTCTGGTGGTCCATGATGTCGTTGTGGTGTTGTGCTGAATGCATGGTTTGCCATGTTCTGAAGTCGCGATATTTTCTGGTCAACACTCGAAGCGAGCCGAGGTTGCCACGACAACACAGCGTTGCAATGCAATTTCACGAATGAAAGCCTTCTGGAAAACCATCTCCTCCCGTTTTGACCTTAATTCTCTTAGATGAGCTGGCACAATGAGGTAATAATCGGGAGAGATAAACGGGACACGGTCACACAGTAAATCCTTCTTTTGGTTTTAATTTTAATTATCTGTTGGTTAACACAATGAGGTTCAAGATGGCGGAAAAGGGGGGCAGGCTTGCAGGCCAACGAATGTGGTACGAGTATAGATATTTGGAGTCTATTTTATAGCCTGAATTATGTTGTTACATCCTCCATATGCTGTAATTCTAATGAAGGCCGTGATATCATAAAAGTCGTGGTAATATATCCAATATTTCCCCAACGACATTGCGCGCTCTAAAATCATAGTGTCAAACTTCCCCTCTACCCTTTTTTCTTCCTAACAATGTTTTCTTCCTCACAACGACATCTCCAGAGGCTTTCGCTCTCTCGTCAGCGTAACCCTGCCGCCTCTGTGCCCTTCCCTTCTCAATCGTCTCTTGACTTAAATGTCCAAACCCGTTCCTCCGTTTAAAACAGGCTTCCAGCAGCGCATTCGCATCAACCAGTTTGCGGGGTATCGTTTGTACAACTTGAAATATTTCCATTGGATCCGTGACAGCTTTGATCTCCTGTTCGCCGACCTTGAAAATTGTCAAGGCGATTCGAAACAGGGTTTTGCTGCCTTCATAAAAGAACGAATCCCACACCCTAAGAGTCGTCTCTATGGGAAGTGTGCCAATAAAGCATGACATGAACCAAGCTGTAGTGCACAACGTAATTGGTGGTAACCTCATAGAAACTCTCCCATCTCCAGCGGTGCCATCAAGCTCCCCGCCAATCTTCGCCCAGATTGCTGGCATCATATCCTTAATACTGAGCATGAGCACACCCAAGTCGACGTTTGCTCCTTCCAAGTTCAATTCATGAGTTCCCGGAAGATAGACACGAGTAATAATGTTGAGCATCCAAAATGACTTCTCTTCATCCATGAATAGTAGTAAGAGGCCAGCAAGGAAGTTGAGAGACTGGCAATAGCCAATTCTTGGATTGTATATTGCAAATGCCTGGAGAACGCGTCGTAGAGATTGTAAGATGGGAGTTTCCGCTTCAGATCCCGTCAATTTCTCTTCGCCTGGTACAGGATCAGGTTTGAACTTGATGTTGTCTGGGAACGTTCGATTGAGATCCCTCTCAATAATTTCGTTATCCGTCTCACTAACTCCACCATTCTCAGCCTGTTTCATAAGATCGGTATACACGCCTATATGCTTTGCTACCATGGCCGGACCTCCAGCGTAAAAGAACCAAGCCGCTCCTCGCCAATCCGGGGGAATGCCTTTTCTCACAAAGCGTTTCAACTTAATTGATCTTGCCGGAAAGGTTTGAGGATCATCGGTAGGAATATTGTTATCCTTCAATAAAGCTACCCATTTCTTCCGTCTTCTCGCGAGATGCTCTGTGTAAGGTCCATTCCAAGCCTCAAATTGTGCCACGGGAACGTGTTGTGTATTTTTTCGAAAGCCGTATCGGTCCCTAGTATCATCCCATGTTGTTGGCGCAGCTCTCGTCGCTGGACGAGTCAGAGGCTTTGGGCCCAGATCCGGTGACTGGACCTCGAGAGTATTAACAGTCTTTTCTGGATCAGGAGTAATTTCGTGCATGGGGCTTTCCATGCTTTGCAAGCTTTCCATGCTAGGTCTGTCCATGCTCGGCCGGAAGATGGCAAAGGAATCTCGAACCAACGGCGGCGCTGGCACCAGCAAATTATTTAACGAGTCGGCCATATTAGCCGCGCCAGGCACATCCAATGAATCATTCATGGCCTCTTCCAGTTTGGCTACCCGCATTCTTTCTGAATCTGTACTCATTCGTCGCCGTATCGAGACATCGTCTGTCCCAGAGTCTTGGAACCCTCCCTCGTACATTCCAATGGCGTCATCCACGCTCATGCCCTCGTCCCCCCGAAATAGTGACGTGGAACTGCTCTTGGTCATGATGCTACTCCTCTCGGTCCCAATGTAGCTGGAGTTCGTTGTCAGAGCCGACCTGAAGCTCGCCCGCACCTCCTCGTCGTCTACTGTCTTGGAACGAATCATTGGTTCGCGTCGGAGTGAAGAATTGTTGCTATCGGGTCGACTAGCAGATCTGACCGGCCTGTAGTTTGAATGGTTCAGATTCCTCTGCCTCGAATGTATGGAATCGGCAGTTTGGTAGTCTGGTATAGACGCGGACGGCCTCAATGGGATCGCTACGTGGGGGTGGTGGGCAGCAAAGGATTGACTTGAACTTGCTGATAGTCCTCGGTCTCGCGCAGCGGATGTATCGAACTGTGGGTTTTGATGTCCATTATTAGAAGAGTATGCGGATGAAGCATGAAGCGACGGGTTAGGAGAGTCGTTCCTGGCGCGTCTCACGCTCGGTGTGCGGGGGCGCGAGAAGTTGTTCACAGCGATCGCTCCTTCCGGCGTTTGTCGCCCTTCCCTCGACTGCGACCTGTAGCCATTGTTCAGTGCCCGTAACCGCGACGCTTCTGAAGGTCTTTTGTGCAATGCCTGGTGCGACTGGGGGTAATATTGGGGGGTGGGCGAAGAAGTAAAGCTGCGGGGAGTTTCGCGATCGCGCGTGGGCGTGGGCGTTTGATGCGAGGTATTCGGGCGCTGGTAATTCGGATTCGGCTCGTACTCCTGCGGTCTGACGGACTGTGCAGAGTTCTGTCGAAGTGGGAGAGGGAGGCCAGGACTTCGCGCCCGAAGGGGAAGGGCGGAGGCTGGTGTTAATGGTGTTGTTGCGGAATTGGGAGGGCTCGTTCTGTTGGCCGCCGTCCGCGGTCGAGGTCCGGCAGGATAGAGACTGAACTTCATGCCCGGCGGCGCTGGACCTGGATGGTTCCTCTGCTGTCTCCGCGCATGTATATCGCCCACCTCCAGCCGACCCGACGACTCCACGCCCGGGTGTCCATTTGCCATATTCATCGCACCGGTACGGTCGGTACCGTGTCGTCTCGCCGTCGCTTCTCCCTCAGGACCGTCGATGTCCTCCTGGGCCGCCAATTCGACGATGAAGCTTCTCGTGTCGGCCCTGCGACCCGACTTCCGCAGACCCAATGCCGCGAACCCTGGTCAGTGGTGATGCTGGCCAACATGTAGGTGAGTATTATCGTTCGCAATCCATAGCGATCGCGAGTGTATTAGTGAGGATCGGTGAGCGACGGTTGGATCTTGATCCTCGCGGCGTCGAGGTCCGTCGGGTGAAGAAAAAGCCTCGCAGGACCTGCCGAGTTCGAGGAGCATGTAACTTTGCGCGGTGCTCTTGGGGGGGAACGAGGGAGAAGAGGTCAATCCAATTGACGACGTTGGCATTGATGTGGGAGGCCGTGGCGTCGCAGTAGTCGGCCTTTACGGTTACGGATGTTTCGCGATCTCACAGATCAGAGAGGGCGGTCCAAGCAATGGTTGGCAGCCCGCCGACGCTCTTTACGCTCGTTGAGGCTCCAAGCACTTCCGCGAGATTGAGACTGAGCACAGCAATTTTAAAGGGTCAGTCAGATGTGACGTATCAGCAATAATCCACGGAAAAGCCACGAGATTATCTAATATAACAAAAACAACTTGAACAAAACCGGTTGGGATCCTAGGATGCTGGGCATGAGTGCCGCAGTAGATACGCGATTCGTGAATGTGATTGCCCAAGTTCTTCTCGGGGAAGTCTAAAAGCGAAGGGGTTTCAAGGTGAATATGGTATGATAGACCAAAAAGTGATGAAATTCAAAGTAGACAGATGAATAGGGGCATAAGCACTTATTCGCTTAACCCTAATCCTCTCTAAAAAGAAGGTTCTGTGAAATCCCCTGAGCACTAGGCCTATTGAGCACTTACCTGAATGCTATAAACCTAGGGATTTCCCCAAATGTTTCATGTTTTTATATTAACACCTCATGCTATTGGAAAGTGGCTTTATTGCCCTCGAAGCCCGGTATTAAAAGGCTTTCGAACATCTTAGATTTTTCAGCTAGCACAAAGTATAGATTAGAGACCGGTATCTTTCTCTGCCCTCTACAATTAGGGGAACGCCCCCAAACCCCCATTTTCTCCTACCATGCAGACAACTATCGGAATTTAGACGAATAAGTGCCCGTACCTGTCGATCATAGCGACTTGCAGGATGCACAACTTGTAACTGCTATGTTTAGATACCTCTATACTAACTCGAGTTTAGAAGGTATCTTGATTGACATTTCGTTTCTGCGAGCCCAACCAAGTTGCGCCATACCCAGGTTACCCAACGTTGAGGCGCTCACTAGCGACATCAATCCAATCCCGGGCTGCTCGGCTTGCCCTGAAAGCTCCCTGTTGAGTGGGAGTGGACCGAGGCCTTGGCCTTCCTTCTAGAAGGTAGGGTTTCAGAAAGCTGATAGGCTCCGGAGTGCTCGGGGCCATGCTTCTTCAAAGCTCGCTGCTGGGGGGATCTTCACTGCGTGCGTGGGAATTGTGCTGAGATATGCAAAACACGACATCGGAAATAAAAAAAATACCATACCATGGTACTGGATCCACCTCTATGACAAGGTGTACGAGTCCAGCAAAGGATCGTCCGGATTCATCAACTTGTCAAGAGAGAAAAGGAGGTTATTCAAATTACACATATATGATCGAAGTAACGAGGCCCGAGATACTTCTCCTGCAGCTCTGAATACCTAACCTCGGTAGGGCTTGGGCCACGAATTGTCAAAAGTAATGGTGGGAAATTTTTGGATTGCGCAGAGAAAAAGATCCATATTGATGTGTCTGTGCAATGTCGCTGGGTACTAAATTCACCGCAACTGTGAGTTGCTTTTCTGGTAAGTAAAAACCATCGACCAGAGTACGCTGAAAATGCCGAGGGATTCTATGCTTTGATGCCCTTCCTGGGGTTCCTTTCTGCACACCCGGAACGCCTCCATATACTGTATCGCGATGCACGTTTTTCTACTTCCGTCCTCAACATCCACCCCTCAACCAGATTAACCGCTTCGCATTTGTTGATAGTTTTTCGTGTGTCCGAAGCCCCTGCCCTTCTGTCAGGCGCAACGAGCTTCTACTTTGCGTATTTTTTGGTGTATTCTTTTGCCTCCTTGTTGAATAGTGCTCGGTCGTTCTTGAACTTCTCTGCTGCACTGGTCTCCACCGCATCATCTGGGACAGGCTCAACGAGCAATTGTTGTGTAGCAGTGAGGATCGACATGATTTTGCTCGAAGGCTTCCAGGCTTCAGGTTTGAGGATGCCAATACACATGGAGCCGTGCTCATCGAAGGTCACATTGGGGTGCCAAATTCTGGTCTTGAAGCTGATCTTGGGAGGCTTGAAGGGGTAGTCGATAGGGAGGGTGAGGAGGAGCTTGAATTTTCCGCCCTGTTTGGCAGAAGTGCGTCAGCAAAGTGGCAAAAGAATAGCACACATCCAGCTATGGAATCCAGGGTCTACAAACAGCATAAGGGGAGCCTTCTGGACCATCCATAACTATGTTCCAGTTATGGACATTACTCTCGTCGACGAGGCTGACATGAATACCGGGAGGTGGGTTGGTGGTCACTTCAGCAAGCTCCTGGCCGATTGTTATTATCCCCAAATTTGTCCTACAAGCTGAGGAGAGGAAGACTTGCCTTGCTGATTCTCTTCTGGGAACCGCTCGCCATGGTGGTGGCAGTGTATCGTGTGAAGGATGGTGGGGTAAGCACGGCTTGCAAAAAGAGGGTTGGCGACACAAAAAGCCGACTTCGTATTGCTTTTGCGAAAGCTGGAAGATCCTCGAAGCTTCAACGCGAGAGATGTAGAAATCTGGGATTATCCAGCAAGGCAGAAAGCTTGGGCAGGTTTGTTTTAGAAATGGGCAAGGCGAGTGAAAACCGATACAGATGTCGGCGCGGGGCATCCCTGTTCAGCCGCCAAGAGCCGACAAGGCTGCAAATCAGATCCTAGCAGTGGTTATAGATGGTTTGGTTACAAGACAACTTGAAGGCTTAGAGACGTCTAGGTAACAAGAAGTCCAAGAATCTCCTAACAGCTTCTGAGATTTGCTTCCTTTCAGGCAGGAAAGCCAACCACAAAGAGCTTTACTTCTTTCTTTCCGGCTGCCGCAGCTATACCCAAGCTCCTCTACTCGTACCTGGGTACCTATAATCAGCGCCACTTTCTCCAGCTCCGCCGGAGCGAGTGTTCTCTCAATCTTGGTGTTGATAACAGATTACATTGTCCGTCCTTGGCCAATATTGGTATCAAGTTCCGTCCCAAACGCCAGCTCAACTCAACGCCGCAGCTCTATTCTCGTTGAAGAATCACTACTAATCCCATTATGCCCAACATAACCGTCTTTAACCATGGATTTTCACTGAGAAGAATCGTAACGTAGCCCACGAACGGTATATATGCGACCACGCTTCCAATAATGTCCTTTCGTTCGATGTAGTCCTGTCCTCTTGCGTATAGCTCCGTATCATCCGAGGGGTTATTGTCTCCCTTGGTAAGTAATTTGGCTTCCTCTCTAATTAAAACAAGATAATTAGCAAAGCTTCTCTACATATTTGTATTACCATGTGGTCTCGAGTGTTGCCAAAAGAGGCTAACTTACCCAACACCATATTTCCGTACCAGTCGATGTACAATCGGTATATCTTTGCCTTTCACATTATACACGACAATTTCGCCGACTTTCGTCTCCTCAAAGAAATTCCGGTTCCATAGAAATAGCAAGTCCCCTCGCTGGAACGCCGGTTCCATCGACCCAGACAAAACAACCACGATTGGAGACGGCGAATCGGCAATGACAGAGAGACCTTTCCACATCATAAAGGCGGTCGACAGAATAAGGCCAAAGTTGAGCAGCTGGGCGGCTGCCTGGCGTGGGTTTCCTAAACTGTTCAACATCGTGCTGGACGCTCGAAGCTCGGTGGGAAGGAGGCTGGATTATCAAGGGGTTGTGGTGTCAATTGGAGGCAATGGAATGAATTCCGGGGTTTCTTCGAGTGGGAGAGGCGATGGCGAAAGAGAAGCGGTGTTGTAAAAGGGGTGGCAGGCTGCAAGTCGATTGTCGCGAACTTTGCTCTTCTGGCTGTTGCTGGCTGCGAGTTGTGGACACTTCCAATCTTCGGGAGACGCGAATAAAGTTTAGCCGAGTGGCGCTGCGCTGCGACACCGGCCCGAATATCGGCAGGTGACAGGTGACAAGTATCGCAGAGCCTTCTTGACATCGTTTGCCGGCCATCAATAGGTTGTGCCTCACCGGCGCTTGTTATTGTATCTCACATGTACCTAGGTACGCTCTCTACTTTGTCACTGGATTTCAGAGGGAAACAAAAGGTCGACCGGTACCACGTATCGCCGTGGAGGCCCGCTCAGGTGTCTTCCTCGACAATTTCAGGGGGCCCCAAACCCGATGCCTCGCTGCAATCGAGGAATGAGGATATACTAACCCTAGACTGACAGGTGACGTGAGCGACACGCTCCAGAACATGATGATGCAATACGCCAAGACTGACACCTTTATCATGCACTAT
>QYAP01000817.1:0-15607 GCA_003988905.1 Hymenotorrendiella dingleyae
GGTTATTTGGAAAGCGAGGAGCTGTTTAGTTATCAAAGCCCTTACTGGCTCAGCAATAGAATTTCTTTTGGAAGGGGTAGTTCACGTGTGGTAAACGGAACAAATAAAGGAAGGGATCCCCACCTGCAGCCCTAACTCCGCTTACTTCGCTCAGTTATCAACACAGGCATTCCTAGGCTTGCAAGACAACCCCTATCTCCGGTGGTAACTCCACTTATCTCTCATGGTCTCACACAATGAAGCTGAAGATGGGAATTGCCTTGACAAGATCACTCTCCCGTTCTAGCTCCAGCTATTCCCGATTTGCTCAAAGCGATTGTTAGGAAGAGAATTACCAAGACGTATCACACAGGGTACATAGCTGTAAGTTTCAAAATATTCTATTTTATTTCCCCGTAAATCTAGCATATCTTCACAAACCCAATACTACCCCTATTCTATAGCCGCTCAACCCTATCACGAAGACAGAGCAGGAATGGACTGAGGATCAGTGTTAAACAGCTCAGCCGGGTCATACTCGGTCTTGAGAGTCTGAAGTTTGGCCCAGTTCTCACTACCAAACAGATACTCCTCAATCTCAGTAATGTTCCACTCCGAATCGCGATACGTGTTGAAACCGCCAGGAGTTCCACCCGCAGTCTTGTAATCGTTGACGAAGTCATAGAATCCGTTGCGGAAAGTCGACATGGTGTTAGTTGAGTACGAGACGTTGAAAGAGGGAGTGCGGAGATCCCAGCGCACGAGGAGGAGATTGCTGTCGTGTTTCCAGGAGCTGGCGTCGGCAGCGACCGTGCTGGTGTATTCGCCGCCCCAGATGTCGACGAAGCCTGAGGCCGTGCCGTCGGTGTAGGTGGGGCCGTAGACGGTGTTGGAGTAGAGGGACCAGGCTGTCTCGTTGTCGAGAGGTGTCGATGTGGGGACGGTGATGGAGTTGATGTAGAAGTAGCGACGGACGGTTGAGGTCTGGGCTTTGATACCAGGCGTGGTGATTTCTTCCGAGTCCCAGAATGAGCTGGAGTTGCTGGCTACTTCCATGCCTTCTGGCAGGTATGTGAGAAGGGTGGTCGAGAGGGCGGTGAACTCTTCGGGGGTGCCGTAGAAGAATCCCATGAGCTTGGAGCTTTTTAGGAGGGAGTAACGGATGGAGAGGAGGTCGTTGTTGTCGGAGCTTTGAGCCCATTCTTGCGTGCCGAGGAGCGCATCGACGTTCTGCTGCTGGGTAACGTTCATGGTGGTTGGGAAGGCAATGGTGTAGTTCTGGACGAGCGTGTGCGGTGGCTCAAAAGTCTGAATTCCGGCAGTGATCACAATACCGAAAGATTGATGGGCTCCCCTGATAGCCCAGAACAGATCCGAGTTTTCTTCCAAGCTGCAGTTGACGATGGTTCCATCGGCAAGGGCTACTCTGGCGGAAACAATATTGTCCAAAACGGTTCCAGAATGACGACTCAAGCTTCCAAAACCCGAGGCGATGAGGCCAGTCATTCCGACATCTGGACAACGGCCGTGAGGTAGGGCGCGTTGGTAACCACTCCAGAGGAAGTTTGCCGCGTTGGAGATCCGAACAGGACCGCCGTATGTGAAGATTTCGGTTGATTCATCATAGGACATGACCAACATGTTTTCCATGTTTACAACGAGCGCCCCATCGTTACGTCCGAAAGCCATACTTTGGAATGATCGGTTTCCTCCAATGGTGGTGACCTTGACATTGGCGCTTGCAGCGCACTTCAACAATGCTGTGATTTCTTCCTCAGTCTTGGGGAAGACGACGACGGAGGGAACGGGAGAGACTCGAGAGTTCCATGCTTCAATGTCAACGGTCCAGTTGGAACTTGTAGGATCCGAGAATTCAACAGCAGCGGCGGTCAGACAGGCAGTGAGATCGGTGGAATTATCTTGCCTTATGGAATAGTCGTGGTTGTTGCTGTTGCTATTGCCGTTGCCTCTGGGGAAAGCGTTGGCCAAGGATGCCAAGCAAGCGAGCAGAGGCAGAGCCGTAGAATAGGAGAGAAACATTGTGAGCGGATAATGGATTTCAAAATGGATAAATGAGTGTCTGCAGAGGAAGGATACCTCTATTGTAGGAAGAACGGATGAAGTTCTTGTGGTGTCCAAAAGTAGTGACGTCCGTTTCTTTTTGAAGGTTTGTTCATGATCAGATCGTCAGGGTTCATATGGATACTTCGGTGTCATCGGAACTTTACTTTGTCAAATTGTCGCGAATAGATATTCACGTGAACTTTAATCGTATGAACCCGAATCCGCACATCTTTCGCTTGGTACAGTACTGTAGGTACGAACCTTCTTTTGCGGTGTTTAATATGCCTTAATTCCGATTCCTTGGTCCTGCCCGGAATCCCTAGTCTTTTTTTCAACTTGGCACTTGGCGCGTACGCTACCGACACATGATAGAACATCCCTTCCAAGTGGATATCCACCCCGCTAGTGCGTCTCCATTCCTTCCTTCATCCTTCCAAAACACATATCCTTCCAAAACACATAAGCACCTATACAGGCTATCCATCAAACTGCAAAAGTCGCTCCGTCGCTTAGTTGCCACCACGCAAACAATACCTAGAAACCCACATAGCTTTTCCTCCGAGTCTTAGCCCGGGAATTCCGTAATACCCCAGTGCCCAGTAATGACACGTGGATACCGATATTGGCGCTCTAATTGGCACTCAACCATAATAAAACACTCAACCCCTAATAAAGCACCCAACCATAATTTATTGTGTGCCCTCATAGCGTGCTTTGTCTAAAGGACCGCGGAGCATTTTCAAAACGTTTCCTCGCCAGGATGTACAATCGACCATGTCCCTTTGAAATAATTAGCTCGGATCACACTTCGTGACTTCGGGGGTAATATTAGGGGAAATATAAGGGGATTTGGAGGCTTATGGTAAAGTCGTCATGCGTACATGCATTGAGTTCAACGTGCCAGAAAAAGCGAGAATATGAGATGAGTGGACATTGGCAGTACAGTAGATTTATTACTGCGCTGCCTCCATTCTCATTTAATTCTCTCAAACAAAGTTGGACAAAGGGCATCGATACCCCGGTACCATATGCCTACCTTTTCCCATCAAAAGGCATGGACAAGGTAACTTTTTGCCCAACTTTGCGAGAGTCTCAAATTCTCTGACACAATGAACCAAGGTGCCAATCCGTGGGGTCCGCCACAGTCTAGAATTCCATCAAGCGCCCCAAAGGAACATTCAACTTACATTCCAAAATAATCCGCATTTGCCAGCTCACTAAACCTCTGCATCGCCATAGCACTCTGCGCAAAAGTGATAAACTCAATGGTAACCTGCCCATTTGGCAACCCCTGCTCCGTAAGATACTCACTCGTCTTCCTAATCGTAACCCGGGGATCCGGTCCCTCGCCCCATTCCCCATTACTCAGCACATAAAAGCTCATAGGTCGCATAGCAGCGAGGGCTTTTGATCCTTTCGCCTTAGCCAGGAAGACCTTGGCCTCGTAATCTTGAAGTTGGAGATCGAGACGGTAGTGGATGTTGGTTTCGCCGGCACAAGTTTTGGTTGCGAGGTGACCTGTGAGTGCGGAGGTATCTTTGCGGAGGAGGGTGTCGTAGGAGATGGTGTAGAAAAGTTCGGTGCCGCTGGGGGACATGCCTTTTACAATGTAGGAGAGGGCAGAGAAGACGCGTTGCACATCGGGCCAGACGGAGGACATGGAGGCGCTGTCGTCGATAATGAATACCTGTGATATTATTAGCTGTATCAGTTGGTCAAATCAGGGGGAAATCATACGTGGTCGCGTCCTTTTAAGCTTGCTAGAACACTAGCACCGGGCAGTGGAGGTACTCTCGAAGATTTGGCCGCTTTCTTCTGCGCCTTCTTCCATTCGAGACAGGTATTGAGTGAGAGGTAATTGGACGTGGAAGATGCCTCTGGATTATCTCTATCAAAAGGATGAGTCAAGTCTTGACTGTCATCATGATTAAAATCGTGGGCTTCATTCGTTGGACTCATGAATTCCGCATTCGCTGCAGGACTCTTCTGCACCTTGACAGGAAAAAGAGAAAGCCCGCCGAATCGTTTTGTGGACTTTTCGGGGACTTTAACTTCGCCCGATTTTGAGCTTCGAGAAGTAGGTCCTGAATGAGTGCTTGAAGACTGTCGACTACTCGCTCGGCTAGTGCTCCTTCCAATGGGTTTTGAATTAGTGTCGACCGATACTTGTCGACCAGCAGCATGCCTGTTGCTCCATTCTTGTCCGTTATTCGATATTGAATTCGCATCATTCCGCGGAGCAGGATAGTCAAGACGAAACTCAGATCGCGGAAGTACACCGGAACCAATCGATAATGCGTCATCCGCTACTTCAAGTTCGATGTCCAAAGAAGATGTTGTCGGAGTTTTGTGCTGGTTATGTGAGCTAACCCTAGTTGGAAACTTGGGCCGACCTTCATTAGAATTAAGACTAGGACTATGTCCGAAATGCACACTTGTATGCGGTGAGGTATATGGCGAGATTGGAGACGCAACAGAGTCATTATCGCCGGCTGGGGTCCAACTAACGATAGAACCAGGTCGATCTCTGCTGTAATCGGATGCTGTTGTTCCACTTGTTCCGCTTGTGACACTATTCTTTCGTTGCCTTGAGATGGGACTGGCCTGGCTATGAGATCTCCCATTTGACTGTGGGGCAGGATTGAACTGCGACACAGGGACTTGAGATCGCCACCTTTCAACGGTAGGCACCTCCCGTTGTTCTGAGATGGAGGATAGTGATAATTTCGGGCCATGTGGAATAGGGGGAAGTGGCTGTGTTGGTGGAAGGCGGGAAGGAGGAGACATCGCATGGCGTTGACGGCTACTTGGTCTGGACCCCTCATCTGTTGATTTTGTCGAGAGCTTCTGTCGAGATCGTAACAATATACCATCGGCTTTCCTTAGCAAAGCTTTCGCATTTGGACGATCCTCTTCCCATAACATCTCATTTACCATAGAATCCAGAACATCCTTTGTGATATAGTCAGAACGTCTAAGTCGCTCTTCGATGTTTTGATGGGTGTCGATAACACATTGTAATATCCTCGCACCATCATGGAAACAAGCTCTATCCTTGCATGGACTGCCGTAATTTTCTCTAGTACGCTCGTTACGGTAACTAAAGATTAGAATACCACTGTCAGCATTATTCTTTTTGACAAGCTCATCAGGTGAGAGACATGAAATACATAATGAATGACTTTGTAAAAGACAGCTGCTTCACTCCTGGCAAACCTTCTTGCCTGTCGTCTGATCTTCGTTCAGAATCACTTTTGATCCCTCTAACACCATCAAGAGAATTGCGAGTACTTTGAGTGCTGTTCAGCTGAAAGCAAAACTATGCCTGTGGTTTTCATAGAGCCAGATGTCTAAATATTATTTTGTCTTTTCTTGACCGAGAGTAAAGGAGCCCTCCCTGACTTCAGGAAGCATGTCATATCGGTTTGGTGGAGTCACTCACTCTATTAAGCCTTTGTAGCCGTCCGCAATCCATATAGCTGCCTCGCTATAAATACACCCAAGGGACCATATATCAGCCGCAAAAGTTAGATCAGCAGAATCTTCGTCACTGCTGCTATCACTCTCGTATGCTTTGAAGAATTCGGGCGCCCCTAGGTAAATTTAACAACTGACTGGCACAAATGCGGGTGTAACTACGCACCATAAGTCGGAGCACTTCCATTCTCGTTCGCTTCTTTTTGCCTTGCTGTGATTGTCGATTTATCTGTACCAATATCTGCTAATTTCAATTGCCAGTCGGATGACGAAGTGGCTCCATTGCTGATGACAAGAATACTGTCTGGTGTGACATCGTAATGTCCCCTGAGAATGTCAATATAGAAAACATAAAGGCGGCGAAGCGATACGCACCCTCGAGCTGAATGTATTGATTTGAGAGCCTTGATCAACCGGAATAGACTCTCCCAGAATGTGATGATATCAGAAGCTCGACTTGGAGGCGTTTCCCTTTGAAAGTATCCCTCCAATGACCCCTTGTCTGCATATTCCAAAAGAATGTTGGCATTCTCGCCATGAATAAAGCTTCCATGAAATCTTATAACACCTTCAGCATTCTTGATACTCCTGAATCCGTTTGTTTCCTGCTTGTAACGATCGACATCCTTCTGTGCGTATTGCTTCAGCACAAATGTATCCGTGCGGGCTATGTCGGCCTATTCAAAACGTCAGAAATTGGAGAGAACTGTAAGTCATATCGAGCCATTTACCTCCTTTGTTCCAGCCGGGAACAATTTGTTGTGCTGTCCATACAATTTAACCACATACTTGTTGATTGAACCCTCGGATCCGAATGATTCTCTATTGGTGATGGGCAAAAGACGATGGGGCCCAAAGCGTTTGTGTAACATATGGCTATCGAAGACAGGAACGCAATACTTCCATTGTTCCTCGCAAAAGCGCCGCAGAAAAGATGGATCATGATCGATCTCGGTAAACTCCTGCGGAGGATGGGTCGGGTCAAATGGTAATCGACGATCTGAAAGCTCTTCGTAATGAGCGAATTCCTCAATGTAAGCAGCTTGGCCAATCCTTAATAAAATACACAAAATGGCAGTATGGTCGCGTAAGATCAAATCTAGGTCAATTGGTAAGGACTTGGACTGGAAAACTTCGGAGAGTAGTTTGCTCAAGTTCTTAGCACCATCGGCGGCAAAATAAGTCTTGACATCTTCAATAGGAATAAAGAATGACTTTTCATTTGTCGTCAGATCAGCGACCACCTCGACCTGCGAGTTCTTCTCCCACTGCAGGAAACCCTGGACTGCTTTCTGTGCCAGGGGTGCCATTTAGTGAGGGGTGGAGAAGTAGTTCGTCGAGGGTCAGGTCAGGGTAGCTGCTGAAAAGGCAAGCAACGTGGCAGGAGAATTGACGGTTGAAAGCATATGATGAACTACGTAGAAAATGACGATATTGAGGGTGCCCCCTACTTAAGACACCACAGCTTCGAGACCTCCACACATCTCGATGGGAGGCAATTGCATTTCAACGCTGACAGGACTCCCTGTACTGGTGGGACGGAATCTCTTCCTGGAGAAGCCATCGCCCCGTTGTGAGGCAACCGGTAGGGCCGTTCTGATTCCAGACAGGTGGGTGTTTAATGGGGAACCTACCTCGTCCAGGGGTCTCTGGTTCGAGGGGGAGTGAGGCAGTAGACGGTACCAGCAGCGCGGAGGTGGCATTGGTTGCGTGGAAGCTCGGATAGTGGGGGAGATATCTTACTGCGACGGCGACCCCCCGTTCCATGCCACTCACCACTGTCACCTCTATCACGCCAGGGGACGGCTGAAGAGTTCTCGACGTATCGCGAGTTGGTTGTGAGTACCAACAAGGCACGACGGCAGGGACCTGGGATCAATCGGTTATGTGAGAGCGCGCTTGCTAGCTGCCTCAAAAGGGTAGTCGAGCACGTTCTCCCGTTTGCGCCGCTGATTGGTGGAGAGAGGGGCGGCTTTTACTCTGGCACAGTCGCCCACGCGCTTACGAGCATTTGGAAAATGATTGCATGAAGTTATTGCTTTTTGCTGGGAGAAACGTAAATGTGGCGCTGGGAATAAATTGGTGGTTGTTGGAGCAAGTGTTTGAAGCTAGGCCTACCCCCAAGAGACGAAAGGTGTGCGCCACCACTGCACCTATCAGGGTTCTCGCTTCTGCTTTAGGCTTCACACCTCTCTCTTGGCTGCACCGAAGACACTGCCACTAATCAGCAAATCCTCCGCAACTGGGAAGTGTGCGAAAGGACCGATCCCAAAGAAATATCCCTCTCATTATGATGCTATAAGTCAAATGTTAAGCTTAAACATCCTTCGGAGTTTCTGGGATTTTTGATGCATCTAGGAGACTTTGAGAAAGGACTCACAAGTACCTAGCTAGGCAAGCAAAGTTGTTTTAAGAATATTGACAATTCATTCTCATTCTCTCTTGGACTCTCGTGTAATCCGTATTCTCCTTCGCTGTTAAGTGAACAAGCCATTCTTCGAACAGACAGAGCTAGCAATACCGGTACCATAGTCCCGAATTTCTAAGATTGAAGATTCACTTCATCAAGTCGGGTCGTCATGCCGAAGCGAAGGCACCTCACCCCACTAGGGCGCACCACAAGGACCTTGTTGGACGATTATTGAGTGAGCGGCGTCCGAATACGCTTCGAAATTCTTTCCCAGCCCCCCAAGAACATCCAAAAACATGTCCTTTCCTCCCCACCCATCACGGAGCTTCCCCAGATATACATTGCACGGTCTTAAGATGCCTCGCAGGAGATGTCCCGGAGTGTTGATCCGTACCTGAAACGAAGTCCCAGTGTTCCTTCGCGGAGATCCTGGGGTCCTTGGCATCGGCTTTAATCAGGTAGGAAGCATCTTCTAGAACGTCAAATCATCAATTGTCTGAATCGCACACTCGAGTTCAATGAGATGCGCGAAAGCCAATCCGAATACGCTGTGTAACGACCCAGTTGAGCTTTTACCGGTAGCCTTACAAAGATATCGATTTCCTTCCTAAGAAATCGACAAGCATTCTTTGCAACGTTAATATCGATCGGTCATGGCAGGAGGAATTCGGAATACCGCGATTCTTTCTCAGAGAATTCAAGATACGAAGTCCGTACTGCTATGTTCATAGATCAAAAACAACTCAAACCAAGGAGAACCCACGCACAACAAAAAAGAGAAAAAACCTCACGCCCTCCAATTCTACATCCCGAAATATCCTCTTCACATGCGAGCCAAAGGACCTTCCTATTCCGACCACTTATGCATGCAAAAAAGTTACCGGTACCACCAACACTGCAAATTTCATCACATAAATACGAACGTCGTATTGGACGAGCATATCAGGCACAGTTACAGCTCTGGAGAAATACTACTCCAGCGCTGACCGTACCTAGGTAAGGCTGATGGTGGCTTGCAGAAGTTGGGAAACAGGTGTGCGGCAGGAACCGTCGCCAGTCAGACAGCTGTACCCCTCTCGAGTACATTAAACTGGGGTACTGTGCGGCGTTTCTGGAATTTGGTCCCCAATTAAATAGGAGGCCTCGTCTCGCGTCATACGTTACTTTGGAGCGTTGTTATCATACTGTTGTATGCAGTTGGCGTTTTTAATTACCTGGTTATGAATCGGTAGTACCCATTCACTTTTTCGGCTTGATATTTCTTTCCTGCAGTGGGGACCCCGTAATTAATTTTGTTAGTTGGTTTTCTTTCCTCGCTGTGTTTTTTTCTGCAGGTGAGAGGCGATGTGATGCCATAATACCCCTGAGAACTTTGGATACTGCATTAATTGATTTGAGCGTCAGTTTTCGGCCTTCTTGTGCCAGAATTGAGGTTGATGGGAGGGAGGGTTTCTCCCGTGAACGAGCCTCTCCCGTAAACGAGGCCTATTCTCTTAAATATTCTGGAATGATAAGGGTTGAAATGGGAAAGGGGTGATGAATTAATACGGTGTGTTGGAGCCGCATCTGCTACCACTACTCCGGTCTCCAATACGAAATTGCGCCCATACCAAGGGAGCTGTATTCCAATTAGCCATTTCAATTATCCAAATAACATCGATTCATCAAGCAATCCCAACCCAAAAAGAGGATGTCAAGATGGAGAGGGCTGCGGTCATACTTGTGCTACACTTCTGTGTGACCCCCCCAATTCCTCTCTTTCGGCGACGCCGATTTATGTTACAAATCCTTATATCAATAAGAATATTATGGTCTTTTCTTAGGGCGTGGAGGTGGATGTGGTGGAGAATTTTTTTTTCATTACGTCGTTCAATAGGTACCTTACCTTCTCCCTCCCTTGCCAGGGAGGTAATAAGTCCCGTTTTCCTTTCTCCGAGTGGTGAGAATGCGAATCTAATATACAGGTTTCCGCATCATGGATCCTGATGTCTTGATGCTGATATGCCCATGTCTTGTGTGCTCAAAATCTATGGGTATATGTAGATACCTCACTCAGTTCCAATACTTCTGCGGCGCCATCCCATCAAACCCCTGTACCGGTCCAGGAACTGGACCTCCCTGCATGAAATCATCCCACATATTCCAATTATAATTCGTTCCTGTCCCATCACTCGGCATCATCCCCGCCATGGCATTCGGATCAGGATCAAACTCGAAGCCCGCATTGGGAGCGTGGGAGAATTGATTAGTCAGAGAAAAAGCGTCGTTGAACGAACCGTTGAAGCCTTCTACCTGCATATTTGGAGGCGAGGCATCGGATTGTGTTGTTGAAGACGAAGATACAATTGAGGACTTCTTTTCCGCAAGTCTCTCTCTTAGTTGAAGGATGAAACTTGGTGTTTGCAACCCAGGCTGTCCAGGCTGTAACTTCGTAAAGGCTGCTTCGCGAGATTCCCAAGCTTTGTTGACGAGGTTCCCCAAAGCCATTTGAAGAGTGCTGTCTGCCTTTTTGTTTTTCCATTGTGCATCGGCGTGGGTGTTTCGCCATTCGTAGTCCTCCCCTAGAATCTTCCACGCTCGATCTGCAAGTGCTCCCGTTGTGCGGGTTCGCAAAGCAGTGAGGATAGTAATATGAGCCGGGAATGGAAAGTTTTTGAATATGTTCCATGAGAATCGAGTCAGAATTGGTGTGGATATCATAATCATGAAATCTTCTATCATCGATAGACTTAGCGTGAACAGCTGTTCTTTCTCTTCGTCGGTCGAATTCAGAGTTCGAGCGAGTAGGAAATGTGGAAATCGAACACCAATTCTGACCTTGGACATCAAGGATCTAGTCGTCAATATGGCGAGGAAATGAAGCGGAATCTGTGGATCGCAGAATTTGATGTACTTCTCCCGAATGTAGTCTTCAAATTCCTGAATGACCGGTTCCTCAATTTTTATTGGTCCGGGGCCTGGTCCCATTTTGTACTTTAGCAGAAACTTTCCGACCTCGCATTTTGGAAGGATGTAGATCATTTCAGTGACTCCGGGATGCTCAGCAGGTGGCTCTTTCATGTCAGGATATAAGTCGCTGTCATTAACATTAAGGGGTAGATGCGTTGTGCGAAGATGTTGCATCATGGAGGGTCCACACCCGGATAGTTCTCCTACACGGCTATCGAGGAATAAGATTTGCCACCATACTCTTCGACGTATCTCTGTCTCGAATGGTAAAAGCCCATATGTGGTTCCGTCATAACCGAGGCCCATTCTCTGCGCAATCCGAACTGCAATGCCTGTCAAACAGAACAGGGCACGTGGGTCGAGATCGAAACTAAGACTCGAGTACTGCGAGTATATTAGTGAGCTGTGCAAGACTAAAGAGGGAGATGGTACTTACCAGAAATAGCACATATCCTTGAAGAACCATAATGTCAGACGTTCGAAGAAACTTTGCTCTTAGAAGAGATTGCTGACAGCCATGTCGAAAATGCTTCAGAAGATCTTCTCTATCTTGTCCAAACATAGTTTTACATTCCTCTTCGCTAAGAGAAGTTGCAGCCATGGTATAGATCCCAAACATTAATACATGCATGCTTTTAGTAACCTTTTGCATATCAGCACAGGCATCGAGAATCTTTTGCTGAACCGTAGGAGCGTGAAAAATCTTGGTCAAAGGATTGACATTATCAAGATATGCTTGCCATAGACGGAATATCTGTACAGGTTGAGGATGAAGAGTGTGGAGATCTTCGGCAGTGGTTGCGGTGAACAAAATATCAGCGGCATCTTCTTGAATACTGTCATAAGTCCTCGTAATCGGATGCTCAAACATTTCATCCTCGGAAGATCCTCCCAGAATATCTTCTGCTTCTCGAAACTAGATTGTGTTAGTAAATATTATGGTGTCAGGTGGGAGGTTGAGGGGGCAATGAGGGGGTAAGTATTGTGATTCACAAGTGTGTCTTCTACCTCTTCATTTGCCCCAGCCCAAAAATTACTATTCAAGTTAGCTTCTATGTCTAGAAAAAGTAAATCAGTGGCGGCTTACTTTTCCACATGCTTCAGTGAACGGCGTATGGCTAAAGTTGCAGGTCGCATGGTCATTGTCTTGCATCTTTCTTCGATCAGTTGAACGCCTGTCAGAGGCGGGTCCTTCATGATAGGCGGGGCGTCTTCTCGGTTTATGGCGTCAATATCGGCACCATAGTTTCGCAGGTGGGCTTCATATTTTCTCAAGCGCGCAAGTAACTCGGCTTCAGGAAATCTCTTCTTTCTCTTCTTTGGAGGAATGGTACTACCAGAAATACACTCCACTCGAGCTTTGGTGCAGTTGGCACATGGATCATTACGATCGCACTTTACTTTTCTCGATTGACATAACACGCTATTGTTGTTAACTCAGACTCTGCCTTTTGAGAATAGGACGGGAGATTTGCACGTACCAAGGATGCTTTCTTCTGATTTGTGCAGCATCATTTGGCGTGCCATTTGAGCCCGCCGAGGGCGTTGTCATGGTCGCATTAGGAGATTCTGATGCAAGAGAGTTGTCTCCAACACTCGACATCTTATTAAGCTCCGTTGGTGGCACTGGATGGAGGATGATGAGACGTTTGTCCGGTTGGCCAATGCTTAGAATGATATCTGTCCGTTTTAGTCAGTATATCAGACACACAGGCCAATGGGACTCCGGGTCAAGAGGGATGAGGGTGCATACCGGGATCTCGACACGCTTTAGGAAGGAAATACCTTCCGACTTTCGCGGAACACCAACTTTTCAACTTTTCGGTGGCTTGAGTTTCCGAGGGATGCCGTAATGTGTACCGGAGTGTATATCAAAGGTGGCAAGCGCAGCAATATAAAGATGTAGCTGGTGCACAGGTGAGCAGGCAGGCAAGAAGAGATCAAACGTTCTATGACACTATGAGAACCCCCATTGAGGTCTCGGAACATTCTAACGAGCGAAGGCCGACGGCGCTTACATCGCTCCGAGCGCTAGACCGCAACGGGCCACATCCGCTCGCGATTCCGTTATCTCCGGCCTGCAGAGGACCTCAGCCGACGAATCATGTGATGGCATTGCAGCAGCGGCTCTTGGCCCTCTCATTTCTACGCAGCGTAAGCGGCACAATTGACTCCTTTGATGACTGCTTGAGCCTGTTGCCACGCAATCATTGTTGGCTGAATCTATGCGAAGGATGGAAATACTTTCATCCGACCTCCGATCTGCTTTGGCCTTACCGTTCGGGGCAGTGATCGTTCTCGAAGCGCCGCTGCGGATCGACGACTCGAGTCACTACGGTACTGAACAGCTTCTAGTGTATGAAGCCTCAATCCATGGCATTCGAAAGCAAGGAGCCTATTCTGCTTTGGAGCGCAGCGAAGACAGCCTCCACGGCATTGGCCTCCGGAGGACCAGCGGAGCGTCACTTACTTCTTCTTCGTTATTGATGGGGGCCAGCCCCCAAACCCCCGAGCTCACTGCGCTCGAAAGTGAAGATTCTTTCTGCATCGGTAGTGACAAGTGAGCTTTAGAGGGCGCGGCGAAGACACGGAGGAGCAGTGGAGCGGCATGATTGTGGAGTGAGGTGAGGATGAAATGAAGATCTACTTTATACTAACTTGACAGTAGGCATGCGACCGGGTCTGGAATATCACGACTCAAAAGTCTAGCGTGGCTTATGAGTCGCAACCTGTCTGACGCAATGAGGCTCAAAAATGGGAGAGCCAGCAATCTGATGTCACCCCTCACCCCTCTCCTATTGCGACTTCAATTCTGTCTAAATATCTGGCCCAATGAAGCTCAACAGGAGAGACCTTGGGAGTGTTGGTCTGGCAAACCCATTACGACGCTGTTTGCTTTTCATTAGGACCAATAGCCGAGCCTTAGTTTCTCAATACGCCGGAGAGCTATGAGCGAAGATATACTCCTTGGTGCCTGTGGACTTATCTCAGTAACTCAGCGGCTCCGACCCCCTATAAAGAGAGCTCGGACCACCGCCGAATCGCAACACCACCCCCATAGGCGCGAAAAAGAGCATCTGAGGTGCTGAGATGACTTTGGAAATCATCAGAGATTTGAAAATCTGGTGAATTGAAGCTGTAAACCCGACTACCTACAGTCCCTCGAGGGCGACTAGGTCCGATCAAGTGGGCGGGTTAAACCCTTTATTTCTCCACCACGCCACTACCTTTCGGTCTGAGGTATCCGTGTATAGATAGGGGCTGTTTGTGTATATGGCCTTTTAAGGGAAATGCGACTTTATATTATTAGTTTTTTTCGTTAAAATTAAATAGGAAGGGAAAATATCCGTAATATTTATAAATATTCTTTTTTAATGATTAAAATCGTTTTAAATTTTTTTATTAATTATTAATTATATATATTTTGTCAAGATCTACCCTATCTTGGCTTGTACGTATCGATTAGACTTCATGTGGGCCTGTGGGGCCTCTACGAACCATATAGACGTTGTCGCCACTAGGGCACGGACTTAGACCTCAATTGATCACTTCTACCACCATTATTATCGACCGTAGCGTCTCCAAGAACCTCAAATCTTCTCATATTTAAATAAAGGTTTTTTATATAATATTTAAAAAGAAACAAAGGGCTTTTTTATATTTTTATTTAATTAAATATATATATATAAATTCGGTTTATAATAATAAAAATAATAAATCCTTAATATTATAATATTTATTAATATAAATACTAATTATTTTAAGATTAAAATTATTTAAATATAAAAGCTTTTATATAATATTTAAAGAAATTTAAAAGCTTTTTTATACTTTTATTTAATTTAATCAAATATATATATATATATAAATTCAATCTATAATTCTTAATATTATAATACTTATTAATATAAATATATATTATTCTAAGATTAATCTTTTAAAATAATATTTCTAAATTAACTTAAGATTAATTAAATATTTAAATATTTTATATTAATATCTTTTAATATATAAAAATTAATAATTAAAGATTAATATATATATATTTAAATAAGATTTAAAATATTAATAAATTATTAAAATATTTATTATTATTACTCTTTTATTTTAGAATAATAATTCTATTTAATTTAAAATATAAATAGATTTCTTATTTTTTATATTTAATTTAATTTTAAAAGAATAAAAGATTAAACAAATAATAATATTTATATATAATTATTTATATCTTTAATTTTATTTTCTTACTTTCTTTTATTTTAAGACTTTATATTTATAATTTTTTTTATAAAATTATAAGAATCTTTTAAAAATAATCTTTTTTAAAAAGAAAATTTTAAAATTAAATTAAAATATTATAATACTTAAAAATATTTTTTTTATATTATATTTATAATCTTTAAATAAAAGGATTATAAATAATAGAGATTTTTTTTAAAAAAACAAAATATTTTTTAATTATAATTTTAATCCTTTAATAAACCACTTTTTTCTAATTTTTTTTAAAAGATTTTTTTAATTATTAAATTTAAATAAAGAAAATAATAAAGATTATTATTTTTTATATTTTTTATATATATAAAGTTTTAATATTATACGAATATTCGAATTCTTTTTTATATTTTTTATATATATTATTGGAAATGTGCGCAGTATCACGTACGGTCTGATACTTCAACTAGGGTGAACGCCCACGAGTGCGAGTCGTAGTGTTGTGATTCTCTCGAG
>QYAP01000818.1:0-16684 GCA_003988905.1 Hymenotorrendiella dingleyae
GTAGGTTACCATACCTTTTTCAGATTAAAAAGGTAGGTATTTTAAGGTATGGTACCATGGTATTACCATGGTAGAGCATACCTTTTGCCGAACTTTGGTATAAGGGAAGTTCATATAATAAATAGAAAACCGATCTCAATTTTTTATTATTAAAGCTTTTATTAATACTAAGTAAATAAAGGTTATACCCTTTAAAAAGAGTAAAACTAAAGAATTAATAATTATATCGATAATAGTATTAAGAGTTATTATAACAGAAAAAGAGAAGAAAACCTCTACCGATTAAAAGAAATAATCTATTCTCTCTTTTATATTAAGAGTAGTTCTAAATGATCGAACTAGGAGTATAGAGATCGATGGGTGAGGTAGTAGATGCTATATAAGTAATACTAGCTAACATATTAAATATAATAGGTTATATAAGAGCAATATTCGTGGTACGCTTAGAAAGCACGGTGGAAAGGGTTTAGATAGCCTCATTTTAAGTACTATTACGTTTCCCTTTCTTTTTAAATATAATTTAGATACATATCGCATAGCTCAACCGGCCTTATCGATAGAAGAATCCATCATCATCATCTACTTAGCATATCTGAGAGGAAGGTCTGTGCTTTCGCGCTAGTACGCACTAGCAGGTAGGCTAGGTAGGTTATCGAATTTGAGGTTACTTAACCTATTTTGAGGGCAAAGTCTGGGAATAGCCTCATAAATGCTTAGCAATCTGGGGATAAACTCAATAATAAATGACCAAAATAACAGGCCGAATTTACTTACTAACGCAAAAAGTAATTTGACTTGCTAACGAATAAAGTAAATTTATCATAAAAAATCCCTACGTTAGGACTTCTTCTTTACTTTATAGCGCCGTAACTTCATAGAGCCGTTGCTTGTCGACGACCGTATCTCACTCTAAAGCATATATTTCTTTATACTCAAGTTACTACTAGAGTCTAGATGGCTATCTCTTAAATGAGTTGCTTGACAGTAAATGCCTCATAGTTCACTGTAATAAATCTCATTCTCTCCATCCCCATAGATAATTCCATTCCACCAAAGTTGCCCCTCGCAATTCTCAAACACATCGCTACAACCTTGCGTCCGTGACATACCCCGAATTCAACACCACAGGAATATCTTGATCTTCTACCTGCGGACTCGCTTGTATAAACTAATTCGTAGTAAATGTTTTAGGAGTAAAGAACGTTAATATTTAAAATATAGTTAAGTTCTATCTCGGGTATCTATATATTTTTCAAACATTTAAGGAAATATGCGCTATACGTTGTCTAAGTAGAACCATTACACGAGTCCGTGGGCGCACCAGCAGAACGGATAGCATGTTCAACACAAGTCTTCTGCCAAATTGTCGTCGTCCCAGAAGCATGAAAGTCGTAGGGCGAGCTGGCCGTGGCCGTCAAGTTTTCGAACTTCCACTTTGTCACCGCAGAACATCCTTCTATCTGCTTGTGCAGACCACTCCCATCCGTCCCGAGCTTAGTGACATCCCAGTCAATGCCGTAGATATCGAATGTGTCGTAAAGCGCGTGGTATTGTGTATGGCAGCTCTCAAGGGGGGTTGGCTCTGGTATTGTGGACGTTGGGGTTGTTGATGTTGGGGTTGCTGTTGTTGGGGCTGGAGGTGCGGTGCTGACGCCGATCAAAGTTGTTCCTACTGCACATGTGTACGTAGTAGATTTGTCGCTACCAACAGTGCTGCCAACTGCGGCTGTCCAACCATCGTTACAGTTACAATAACTTGTTGCGGAAAGGGCCAGTGGAGGTGAGATTAAGGTTAAGGTTGTAGGACCGGCAAGACTCAAAGTACAGGCGGTGATGGGAGGGGCTGAAATCGAGCTAACTTTTGTGATAGTAGAGGATGGGGAAGCGCTGGAGGTCACACTTCCTGAGGAGGTAACATGTCCCGAGGAGGTCAAACTTCCAGTGGTGGTCAAACTTCCAGAGGATTTTCCAAATGAACTTGCAGATGAACGTCCAGATGAAGTGGCAGTTTCAGAAGAATTTACAGCCGTCGATATACCAAATTCCGAGCCAGTGATAGTGCCAGTCGCACCTGAGACATCTGTTGGGTACAGGTCTAATAGATATGATGTTCCCGAGACGACTGTGACAGCGGCGGAATACTCACTGGCATAGGCCGCACTGATACTCGCCCTTGCGTTCAAAGGACAAGCACTTATGGTTGTCGTTGAAGCTGTCGTTGTCACCTCGCATCCCGAAGTTGTAACTGTGGAAGTGTCACAGCTCATAGAAACGGATGCTGAACTTGTCACTGGAGTGCAGGTAACGTAGGTATCAAATCCAGTGATGGTTTTAGTGCAGGAACTCGACGAAGTGGAGGTAGAGGAGCCTTGGCTGGCCGAGGAAGAGCTCGAATCGTCGTCCTCATCTTGGTCCTTCTCAAGATTTTCGGTGTCGGACTGTATTCCTTCCAAAGCTCCTTGAACTGCTGAGATTGCATCCGAGCCAACGTTGGGAAGGTTTCCTGCAATTTCCGAAAGGCCATTGCTGATACTCCCAAGATCACTTGTGAGACTTCCAAACAGTCCACCGCCACCACCTCCTCCTCCTCCTCCATGAGGAAGATTTCCCAGCAGAGCAGCGATACCTCCCATGGCCACAGTTATATCGTTAATAATTGGAGTTGCCTTTGCAGGAGAGGGAGCGGAAGCCCATGCAAGTATAGCAGGATAAAGGGCAGTGATCTGATTTGATACGCTTGCAACACTCGTCGTGAGTTCAGGTGAGTTGGATGTGATGGTGGCTGTGGGTATCGAAAAGGTTATGAGTGACGCAGTTGATCCAACTTGTAAGATACCAACAAGCTCTGTTGATCCACCTTGAGTAACAGTCGATGTCAGGATAGATGGCTGAGGGAGGGCATTGAGCGCCGAAATAGCAGAGCTTGCTGAAGCGACTCCGGATCCAGTACTCGTTATTGAGCCACTGCTTGATATTGAGGCACTGGCTGAAGTCGAGCTACCAGCAGAGGTTGAGCTGCTGCCTGTGAGGCTAGTTTTAGAGGCCGATCCAGTGCTTATTGATGAGCTGCTACCTGAAGTCGAGCTGCCGCCAACTGTCGAGGTAGTACTGTTTCCAGACGCATGACTTGAAGAAACGACACTGGTATAGCTGATGCTGCTTATTTTCGAAATACTGCTTGATGCCGAGCTACTGCCAACCATCGAGCTAGTACTGTTTGTAGACACATGGCTAGAAGAAGTGACACTAGTCGAGGTAATACTAGAGCTGATGCCGCTATTGCTTGAGATGGTAGATCTCCGGATACTGGAAACAGACGTCGTACTTAATGAACTTGGGGAGACGGTACTGCCAACGGTGCTATGAAGGGAGGTGAGAGAAGTTGTGTTTGAATAGATAGCCGAGCCCGTAGATGCGGCACCGACAGAGCAAAGAAGCGATATTGCGCACAAATTAGGAGTGTTGAGTAACATGGCGAGAAATGTGAATGAGTGGCGCTTGAGAAGAATTGGGATAAAGACGCAAGTATCGCTTTCGAGGATAGGCTGCTAGATCTCAGAACTGTGTAGTGTTGGTTCAGAGGTAGATTAAAAAAGAGTGATTCAATATACGACGGTCACTCCATCAAGATGGTGTAAAAGAATGGACTCTAACGAGTGTGTGAAAGAAGATTGAAAAAAAAAGATTAGGCTTTTGGAGAGAAGTAAATATGTATGTATACTCCGTAGGATGTGAATGAAGCATGAAATTATATCAGGGGGTAATGAGTTGCAGCCACGGCCCAACCTCGACTGCCGTGAAGGCGCAGTAAGATCCATTAAAAAAAATAGAAATAGAATAGATAGAGTGGGAAGGAAGAAACACGCACAGCAGAATGTTTGTTTCCGAACACCAATCACGATGGCAAAATAATAAAATTGCAGATTTCGAAAAATTTCGCCGACGGTCGCACATCACTGTTCTTGAATCCTTCTCTCCACTTCCGTCGCCCCCAAACACGGGAATTTTCCTCCCCATTGGCTCCTCTGGCGAGTTCTCGATCTCCAGGTTTCAGGTTTTGCGCCAGGATCAGTTCGTCATATTCCGATCGTGGAACATTTAGGCTTCTTCTTATGCTTATGTCACAGTGCTTATGCTTCGCCCCCCTCGTAAACCCTATTGCAATTTCTTTTTCACGTCACAAATCCTTCGCTGAAGACCTCCAATATCCACCAAAATGGCAGATTTTTTGCAATGCGCCTCTCAAATCCTTCGCAGACCGACATCAACAATCAAAAATAATGGAGGAGATTGGAGCTGACCCGTTAAGGTCGGTCCTGATTTAGACTTTCTATCAGGATTCTGCCTTGCGCCCTGCTAGATGCGCGACGGGAAATTGAATTCCTTGCTGGACCTTTAACCGCGGTCGCTTTTCCATAGTATATTTACTTGAAAGCAACATACTCCAGAGTTTCTATCCTTTTTTCCGTTCTTTAAGTCGTTGTCAATTTTTCGCTTTTTCAGTCGTTATCGTTCTTGAGGCCCTCGACATTCTTTCAGGACTCATCACCCATTCGTTACCATCCATCATTACATTCATTTTTAGATCTTCGTTGGCTTATTATATCGCGATGTTTCCGACGGCAAAACTCTGGGCGACTTTGGGGTTCATTGTCTCTATCGCAGCCTCGCCCTTGGATACACGGGCTTCGAGTATACTTCTTGGTTATAGAACCGTCAGTCCGGTACGTCCAGATTGCCAAGCCAGAGGCCGTATCTCATGAGCATGATTTCGGTTTCCGTGGCTGCGCCATTCCGTGATATCGTCTATCCGCTCAATGAATTGGCATTCCTTATAGATGGCATTTTACTAACATGTATCTCGTAGGAGCAAGCTTTGATATACAAGAATGGCGGTGGTACTCTAGTGTATTCGAAACCTAGAAACTCTCAGCAGACAGGAGATGAAGTCTATTTAACGCCCGGAATTGGACAATATTTGCTCGTTCCCACTAACTCTGTAAGTTATAATCAGGCTCCTAAGGCTTCTGCTCTATATTCACTTGTTTCATGTTTCAGCATCCCTGTATATTTCTAAAAGACCCCCCTATTGGCCTTGCCTTACCACATTATTCTGATAATCTCTTCCACATTGTTACAAAGCAATGAAAACTGACTCCGAGACGATCTAGTGGGACTGCGCTGTCCTGGCGGACTCAAGCGCCTGGAACCTAGTCAACAAAGCATGGGTTCCTCCCGTTGCAGAAGATGGTTGCACGCCACTCTGGTGGGCCGCAGGAGGTGAGTAGATTGATAGAGGAGCCAAGCAACTCCTACAAACTCTCTGTTCGTTATTTGTGTCCTGTGCTAATATCTTCTCTTGAAAAGCGCCAAACAGGCCTGCGTTCCTGTCAAATTTAGGCGGCCCTGGCTTCACACAATCTAATACCGCTTTGTTCAGTCAGATAATGCATACCGCGGATCCTGTTGTCCTGCAGATGGGAATTCCTCAGTCAATGCTTGGTTCTAGCGGCGGTCTGAGCATCACCGTCCAGTGCGCTGACAGGGCAGACCCAGCAGGCATTGCAGCTATTAGTGTATACGGTACCGCTAACTGGGCTGGTTGGAGTAATGTTAAAGGTACTGTGCAGGGTACCACAACACCGCTGTGGACTTGATTAGGAATATTTTGGGACAATGAATATTTAGACGCAAGAAGACCAACTCAAGGTTGGAGGGTTACGCTAGCTCTCTGTTCCACGCTGGCTGGCGTTCTGGCTCATTATAGAATTAATTAAGATTTAGTAATCTATGTATATATTACTTCTGTTGTCATAATCATGAAATTTGGTGAGAGAAAGAGTGGATTGGAAGACACTTTAGAATAGAGTACCCACGGACTAGGTATGCAATGCCTGCAAAAAGGAATAATACTCCAATCTAATTATCTGGCATAGGCAGAAACCCTGCTCTATGCCTAGACATCTAAAACTTAAAAGAGCTTTTGCAAAAAGAGTCAGAGAAATTCGCACGAAACCGTCGAAAGCCTAGACACCATCCCTTGGTATCCACTTAGCCATCATTGCTTACCCATGTTCATGAAATAATTTCAAATTGTTGGTGAATCAATAACGGAACATAAATTTTGAAATTGTCAATGTCACGAAGGCACCAAAGGTGAAGGTGAAGGCACAACCTTGGAAGCTGAGCCCCCACTGACTGCGCCCACCCGTCATCCCTGCCCCACTTTTCTATCACATCCTCCGCCCCCATACCCTCCACCCCAAAGCAACTACAACACCACAAACCCATCCACCCAACTCCCCACCAACCTCAACATCCACCTCCCACGTATCCAAAATGAACGAAGCCCTCTGCTCCATCCTCACCTCAGAAGACACCTGGATCTACGATTCCGAAGGCCGCTCCATAAAATTCAACGCCGACGGCACAGGCGAAGTCCATCCCCTTCCCTCCCAAATACCCAGCTCCCCCACTAACATATGAAATAAAAGCTATGGTGTCGCTGCAATTTCAACTGTTGGATCGGCGCCTCTCTCACCTGGAAAAGCCTCCCACCACCCTCCGTTGACATCGCCAGCGACAAAAGCGGTACTACTACTAGCGGCACAAGTCCGCAAATCCTCGGCCATCTCACCCTCCAAATAACACTATCCCCAGAAGCCCCCCTCTGGGCACGCAAAGCCGCCTCCACAAACACCCTCATAAACGCGCACAGTCTCCTCGACACCGCCTTCCTCCCCAAAGTCTACCGCATCCGCATCGAGAAAGGCAATTTCAAGCAGCCGAGTCACGTGGAAGCAGACCCTTTATGGTCACGGTATGCGCTGCGGTTGGTATTTGATAGATCGCCGTATCCGCCGAGGGTGGAGTGGAAGGAGCCGGCGGAGAATGGGGTGGATGATGGGGCTTTTTGGGGGCATAGGGAGTTTGTGGGGAGGGCGGAGATGGGGATGAGTAGGAGGGGGAGGGCGATGAATGAGGAGAAGGGGGGTGGTTGTGTGGTTTGTTAGGGGTTTGGGGAGAGATGGGGATGGGGATGGGGGGATGGGGGGATTGAGAAGATGTTATGTGAAAGGGAGGAGATGAATGTGGTCGAACAGACGGACGGAGCACAACAGGTTTGGTTGTGGGAGAATTGTATGGCTGTGACCGAAATCGAAGCTGATATGCGGAGCGGAAGAGATGAACACGGCAAACGGAACATAACGCCATCACCACCCAACTACTATTCACTCGGCCTGAAGCGATACGGTGTGACGGGATTTATCGGCCGAACGCTAAGCTAGCGTGTGGCCCGTGCGCAGAACCGTGTAGGCTATTTAAGCCTCCGCTGACCTTGAACCCTCTTCTCTCTTTAGTAGTCAACTTCTTAATCAATCGATAGTTCTACTTGACCCTCGATACCTTGACATAAGGCGCAGTCAGGCCCGCGCTATGCAATCACGCAAGCAAAACCGACGTTTCCAGGAAATGTCTCCAACAAGTCGAGGATAGGATCGGAACCAAGAGGCAAAATGTAGGATAGGAAGACAAAACCGCTATCTCCCGCATTCTAATTCTCTACTAGCAGATCGAGCCAGAAGAAATGGTTCTGTAATACCATTTCCCAATTCTATGAATTTAGAACTTCTCATTACCGTATTTCCACCTCATTATAATTCATAAATTCATTAACTCCCTTTTCCTCCCCTTTCCTCCCCCTCCCTCCCCCCCCCTCACACCAGCTCCACACTAATCACCAAATTCGGGACGCCCTCAAAGCCCTCCGGCATTCGATACGTAAAATTCCAAAACTCAAAATCATTAACCACCTCATACTTACCCCCATACTCCCCCGCAAACCCCAACGTGAAATTCGCATCTACGTTTCCGTCGATGGAGACAGAGAGACCGGCAGCTAGGAGGGAGGACCAGGAGGTGATGTCGGAGGCGATGGGGGAGACGAGGAATGTGAAGGTGGAGGAGGCGGTGCCGAGGGGGTAGGAGAGGTTGAGGTGGTTGGGGGTGGCGGTTGCGAGGAGGGCGGTTTCGGAGGCTTGGTACTAGGGGGAGGGGGGGTTAGTGGGGAGAGAGGAAAGGGGAGAGGAGGAGAGAGGGGGGAGGAGAGACGTACGTTTATCCAACCGACTCCATTTCCGGTATTCCATTGGATGAGAGCCGGGTTGAAAGAGGTGGTACTCGTCGCTGGACCACCAATAACAGTCTCATTGAAGGTTTCAGCACCAATTGTAATATTATCCGAAACCCACGCCGTAATATTCCTCGGATAGATATCAAACGGCGGCGAAAAGGTGCTAGAGTTAAACGTGTGTTTGCCAGTGAAATTGGTCAAAGCTGAGATGACTTCGGTGGGAATGAGAGTGTTGTGGTATGGTGCGAGGACCGCGAAGAGGGGAGCGTAGGCGAAGTCTGCGGAGTGGGACTCCACTGCTGGCTATTCATTCACCTCATAGTCAGTTTATTATGAAAATGCCCAAGCTGGAGAGGTAAGAGTTCACCTTTGATATGAGAGAGGACTTATCCTGTCCAATGATGTTCCAAATATGGAGAGCAAGCAAGCTCACATAGCGATTCATATCATACCCATAACTACGATCCCACGGCCCCGCCACATTCTTCAAATTCGGGTTCCAAAGCTGTGCAACCGCTTCCCATGTATATTTAATCATGCTCGCACCATTTTGGCCCATGAGCGAAGTGGAGGGCATGTATTTTGCCCATAAGGTCAAGGCCCAGAGTGAGACTCCGGTGTATGTTCCGCTGTTGAATTCAGAGAGGGTATTGGCGCGGTCGAAGAGGGTGAGGATTTCTTGGGCATAGGTTTCGCCAGACAGGGTCATGTTTGTATCGTTTAGTCTACGGCCGGTCCAGCCTGCAACAAATGCTCGCATGATTGACTGATTTTTGGTCAGTTTTGGTTTGGTGAGTTAGAGGAGGGGTATGTACGGGGTTTGAGTATGCGGGGTACAAGTTGTCACCATCCACACCACCAACGCGATAACTATCTCCAACTGTACAATTGTGCAGAGATTCGAGCATATATGTTGTGACATTTTCTGGAATCAGATGGCCGAATTCTTCTAGCGCCACAATGAAGGTAGTTCCAATGAAACCACGCCAGTTTGGATCCCATGAATTATAGATACTTGCAGGATAAGCGGCGGTACCGACGATAGGCTCTTCTGGAGACTTTTGATAGTCACCATACCTACAGCATATATTAGCCCTGTCTTCTCATTGACAAATTGCAGAGGGAAATACCATTGAAGGGCCGTATCCTTAAACTGGCCATCTATTACATTAGTTATAATCTTGAGCGCCTCCTCCACATCCTGGCCCTCATTTTCATTTCGAGCCAACAGGCCCACGGCATACCAAGCAGAAGAACGTGTCTCGTGTCGCAACGCAGAAGCCGCAGAAAGCTCATACAAATATCCCGCTGAAGTGTCGTAAAACTCATCCATCCATTGCATCGACTCATTCAAAAGACTCTGCGCATTGAGTGGTAATGTAGAAACGTATGATGCGGTCGAATTGGTATAGCATAAGACTGACAAGGGAAGAAGGCCCAACGCGAAGCCATAACGCGCGAAAACCATGGCGAGAGACTGAAGCTGAAGATGGGAGCAAAAACTGACCTTGAATGGAAAAGCGGGCAAGGACTTTCTTTTATATCGACAGCGCAACTATCGCCAATGTCGAAAGATACCCCGCTTGGAGAAAAATCACATACTCACCTTCGTGCATCACAAGACAAACAGGTCTTGAGAAGGACATCGCGCCATGACGCGGCTCCATATAACGGGACCGAGGGTACCACGTTACAATAGCTCAATATATAGGTCGAATTCCGTCAATACAATCATGGAAGGTGGGGGAGGAGATGGTTGTAAACAGAGGGAGAAATATTACTCCTCACCGCTTTCGAGTCGTTTCGCTTGGTTGTGCTTGGTCTCCGGCTCTACTGTTCTTCTCCACTTTTTAATTCAGGTACAGATAGCACATCCCTGTAGCGTGATAGCGGCGAGAGCGGGTGGTGCGGGCACAACCTAATCGATCGTCGACTTATCGCTACTCGAATATCAACCAGGTTATCTCCGCTGTGCGGCTTAGAACTTTGTATTATAATTAGTGAATGGATTAGGGTTAAGGTTAGGGCTTACCCTAGTCATATCTTCCTCACAGTTACATCTTCACCAAAGCTTGGATTCCGTCGATGCCTGAAAGATGGCCGGGAATAGTGGGCACCTCCGAAGACCCCTGTACCTCGCTAGCCCTCTGTCACAACGCGGGGAAATAGCGACACCCCGCTGGAGCTTCGAAGCTGAAGCTTCAAGCTTCACCAGCCCTCACTCGAGAGACGATTCCAGTGCAGATCGGCTTCGCGCTTCCACTCCATTTTTTATTCAAGTCAACCTAATGAACGGCGCATATCCGAGTCTGTAGATACGAGGCCAGGTTTCACAGCCGCTGGTCGTCAGGTTTTCATGAGAGTTGAGTCTGGCGGTTCTACGCTCTGCTCTGTTGGCCTGCTCTCAAGCGCGAGCGAAAGGAGCGAGTCTCCAGTTCGCGTCGTACACCTGAGAAGCGAGGAAACAATTTCAAGTAAATAGAGAGAAGGTGAAGGAGGGGTATTTTCTCGACGGAAGGTCTCATGGGAAGGCCCAAAACTTTCACCACTTGCTATGCTTGAAAGCGGGGATACTCGAAGTGAGTCTTGGTGTCTGTGAGCTTCATGGAGCGCAGCGAAGGCAGCCTTCACGGCAGCCATTAGAGATGTGAAGGTGAAGGTGAAGGCGAAGGCGGCGGCTGCAGGAGCATTCGGCATCTTCACCAATTCGGCTCGGGTTGCACTTGCCATTCCTGGTTTTAGGCAACTCAAACAGTCCAATAATAGTGGGCAGGGTTGAGCTGCGTCAATCCCTCGCATTTCTCCAACACAACCAACTTCACCTCCACCGCTCCTCCTCCTCCACAACACCTTTCAATTGACGAGAAAAAGACAGGAAATGATCCGCCATGGGTCTCCTCACTCAATCGAGAGTCCTCCTAGGGAATCAACAGCTACAGCAAGAAGCAATCGCCCAACTCGTGCGCCACCAGCAGCTCGCGAACCCCGCATCCAACCGCAACCGCGCGGAACTGCGAATTGTGCCCCGACACGACGAAAGAACAATTCTTCATAGAAAAGGAAGCGCGCAACGCAGTGAGTTGAACAATTATTCTGCTTTCGAGGGGTACAATTCACTGATTAAGAACCGGTCTCGAATGCCTCTGCAAAGGTCTCCCCAAATGGCCTTCCACCCGTGGCATCAACCACCCGATCTATTCTACTGATCGAGAACCATGGGCCTTCAGCGTCGCTGTCGGTCACATCGCAGGCCTCCTTAGCAAGAGTAACGGGAGCAGGATCGAAGCGCATTAGATATACGATATCCTATACCAGCTTACGGCCTCGAGTGGAGTGTGGAAATTTATCGCCAAATACACATTCTCTTGCGCTCGAAATCACGCGATCATATTCGACCTCAAGCCCAAACTCACCCACCGTTGCGCGGCCCAAATACTCAGTCCCTCCCTCACAACCAAAACAACCCAACAAACCCAAAGTTAAAGCCCCCTATGAGTCCCCCGCCGAACTTCGCCAGAAATTGGAACTCAAACTCGGGTTGCTTAAACCAGAGCCGGAAAGCATCGTGTATGGTTATAACAACCTTGGAGTCCGGGGTTGGTGGGGCACTGTTGTTCGATGGAAAAATCGGTTCTGGCAGAAAATCGAGCACAGAAAGCTGATGAAGAGAATAATCTGGAACCCATATGCGCCAGATATAGTCGACAGCTACAACTTGTATGAATAAGCAGCTGCCTTACTGCTGAATTCGCTTACTGACGTTTATCTCCTGTAGTTATCGAGAAGGGAGGGGTGAGATGATCAGTGAAACTAGTAGGGAATGGATAAAAATGAAGCAGATCGTGGACCGAGTGGCTGAGCAGGCCAGAGTAACTTTTCCTGGAAAACTACCCAATTATATTTTGGGAAATTTATGAGGAAGGTTGGTGCTCGGTATCTCAATGTCATAGTCAACGACACTAATTTCTGAATAGACAGATTCGAGGCCTCTGCTTGCGATGAAGGTAATGGCGTTATAATGTTGCAATTTAGTTGCAACATTATCCGTTTGTTTAGCGCGCCTATGCTAGCTGCAATGATTGGCCACGAGATTGGACATATTATCCATGAACATGTTATAAAAACAGCAATGTCTGGATTTTCCGGAATAAAACTGCAGGAGCTACGGTTTAAGGACGAATATGAAGCGGACAAAACTGGGATGTACCTGGCAGCTGCTGCAGGTTATTCGCCTCGTGGCGCAATCGAACTGATTCAGTGGTACTACAAACGCAGCCAAGGGAGCCAGACTGTCAGCAAATGGCGAGTCCGCTGCCGCAGTTCCTCAGGCAGAGGGCACAAAGCACCTATGCCAATCGAAGATGACTTCAAAACACACCCTCCAGTGAGTTTGGTTTCATCTCCGTGTTGTCTTGTGGGTCTTATTTACTAACCAGAACTAGCATCAAGACCGTATTGCTGCTATGCGCAAATATCTCGTTCTTGCCGAAGAAATCTACGAAGCCGCCAAGGAACGGATCGCTATTGAGAGAGAGGAGAGGGAACAACAAGAGGAAGTGAATAATCTCTTGGCTTTGCCTTCTGCAATGGGCGATGTCAGGTCGGGGTATAAAACCAAACGGAAGACGCAGTCTCCTGCAGTCGGAAGCCTGCGGCACTATTCTACCGCAAGGCCCACTTCTCGATCGAGATATACAGCCCCGGGATCTAGTCCGAAAAAGGCTCTGCAACTCGTCTCCGCTAAGGCAGATACCGCTCTAGTTGCAGACGATAATACAAACCTTGGAATTTGGGGTTCTATTGTTAAACATGGGGAGCAGTTTATCAAAAACATCGAGGCCGAACGGCGGAAGATCGATGCCGAAGAGCGTAAAGCGACATGGATTTGGGCTCCAAATACCAAACTATCCAAAGAGGAAATCCGGAAAGACTACGTAATTGACTATTGATTGAGGTCTCCCTTCTAGGTCTTATTTCTTACATTTATTACTTTAGGGCTCCGCGGAAAAAATTAAGTGAGACGAGCGATGAATACAAGTGGATGAAGAAGATTGTAGATGAGGTGGCTGCCCGTGCCAGAGAGTTACCGGAAGACAAATTTCCTGGAATACGCGACAGATACAAGGTGGAAATTTATGAGGAGAGTTAGTAGTCAACATCTTCAATTTCTTGATGCCTAGGCAACCTTTACTGATATTGAGCTAGCCTTCCTTAATGCGTGGGCCGTCGATAGGGGTACCGGCTTCGTTCGTATCGAATTTACCGCTCAGCTGATCCGCCTGGGTAGGCAGCATATGCTCGCCTCTACTGCAGGCCACGAGATTGCACACCTTATCCTTCAGCATGCAAGAAAGCGTTATGAATCTGGACTATCGTTCACAGAGAAAGAGCCGCTGAGGATGCAGCAAGAATTTGAAGCCGACAGATTGGGAATGTTCCTCGCAGCCGATGCTGGTTATCCACCTGAAGGTTCAATCCTCCGTATGGAATGGTACAAAGCGCGGAGCGCACGGTTGAACAAAGGACGTACTCCCAAGGTTGTGCTTCCTGGCCATGAAACACATCCCAGCGTAAGTCTACTTCTTGCCTCGCAAGTCCTTCTTACTCACCTCGAATAGTTTGACGATCGAATTGCAGCTATGAAAGGTTACCTCCCTGAAGCCTACCAGATCTATAAACAAGCCAAGGCTCGAATGAACGAGGAAAGAGAGCGGGCCAAAAGAGATGGGCTCGAGCGGAAGGCGGAGTATAAACAACACGTTGAGGATGAAACTAAGAAGAGAGTTCGTGATCAGGTGAGGCTTGAGCCGGTGTGGAAGAAGGGGTTGGGGGCGGCGACTAAACGGCAGAAGAAGGTGGAGGCGATAGCGGAGAGTGCATCTACTAGTAGAAGGGTGTGATCATGTGTGATTGATTATCACTTTGTTTGCGTTCACGGAAATCGATGATGGTGTTTTGGGTTTGCGAGGTTTGAATCTAGAATGTTTTAAGGAAGCGAAAGGAGATTGTCCTTAGATTAAGCCTTATCATGGTATATTGCGGGTTTGAAACAGGAATTTGCGTTTGTTCTTTGGGACAATAAGGTATGATGGTCAGTTTCGGAATTAGCGATTTTGAGATTTTTTTTGGTTCGTTTGATATCTGATGTTTTTGGGTAGATGGGAGATGGGAGATGGGAGATGGGAGATGGGAGATGGGAGATGGGAGATGGGAGATGGGAGATGGGAGATGGGAGATGGGAGATGGGAGAATGGGAGATGGGAGATGGGAGATGGGAGATGGGAGATGGGAGATGGGAGATGGGAGATGGGAGATGGGAGATGGGAGATGGGAGATGTGTGTTTCAGAGAGTTGGACAATTGAGATTATGTGAGGTGGGGTGTAGTGAACGGGTTTTGGGAAATGGGCTAGTGGGGGTGGGGTTGTGTAAATGAGATTTTGTTATAAGTTGAGTGTATTGGTTTTGAATTGGTGATTGGTGATGTTTGGTGGGGGTGAGGTGAATAGACTAGTTGTTTATTGTTGAGGATGAAGGGGAAGGTGAAGGTGAAGGTGAAGGGATGTAGAGGTGATATATGCGAGATGAATAATTAACAGAACAAAATTCTTAACATAACTGGAAGATAGTTTATTCTAAGCTTAATAGCGCTAATTAGGGTGTGGCGTGTGCGTGAATACTTAAGCCTCTAAAACTCGAAGCGTTTTTTATCTCTTTGAAGTCAATTTTGTAATTAATTGAATATTTTTCCCTATTATCTAATTATAGTATAAATGTCTTCTTGTGGAAAGTTCATTTCTGGTGAATTTCTGGTTCATCTCTTTACCTCTTCTTTGCCTCTTCTCTATTTCTTCTTTATCTCTTCTTTGCATCAAGTTTATGAAGCAAATATGATCTCTTTATAGTTCGGGATAAGAGCGCTTATCGGATGAAAGTTGTATAATAATGATTTTTGGAAGTCAGAAAGGGGAACCTTGTTTTTCCACTCCTCGCTACCAGGGGGTGCTCCTAGGCTTTTATTAGTTTTATACTTCTTTTGGAATTGTTCTTTTATTTAAGGGGAGACTTTTAGGAAAGCCCCTATAACCCCGCCCTTAAAGGATGCTTCCGAGGTTTAAAAGGGTTAGAATTTAGAAATATTATAATAGGTTTATATAATTAAGATTTATTATCTTAATTACTCCTTTATATAATATCTATTGAATTCTGGGAGGATGATTCCCAGGTTCACTAAGCAGGGAACGTAGCTAGGGGTAAGAAGTGATGGTATTGATCAAGGTGAAGGAGAGAGAAGTCATATCCCCTAGAAGCTAGTGCCATTAAGTGGCCCTAGCTTAGTGCCCCAGCACGCTGCCAACTCTCAAGATCCCACTTATTCTCAACATTTAATAATAAATCTTTTTAATTATATTATAAAGTAAAATTAAGTTTAATAATAATTAAAAGGGTTTCTTTAAAATTATTAATTTTAATTATTATTTAATTATTATAAATCTATTTTAATTAATATAAGAATTAAATATATATTAATTCGGAAATATTTTAAAATTATTATTAATTAAGATTAATTTATTATTAATTATTTAATCTTTTAAATTAATTTTTCTTATAAATAAAATAAAATAATAAGCGAGAAAAGCTATTAATAATATAATTTAAATCGTTAAAATATAAAAAAGAAAAGAAATTAAATTTATAATTTAATTTTTAAAATTAATATTATTTAATAATAAACTTTAATTATTTATTTTTATATTTATATATCGAAAAAGAGAAAAGATTTAAAAAGCTTATAAATATAATAAAAATAATTTTAGTTTAATTTTAATTTATTAATTTTTAAGGTTTTCTTAAAAATAAATTTAAAAAAGAAAATAAATTAGAAATTAAATTTATATATTATTTTATTATTTAAAATATAATATATTCGAAAATATTATAAAAGGCTGGAAATATAAAGAAAAGTTTATATAAAGAGTTAATTTCTATTTAAAGATTTAAAATTAAAAAGAAAAAAAAAGATTTTAATTTATATAAAATTAAGATATTTATATATATATATAAAATAGAATTTCATTTAATAAAATCGATATTTAAAGTTTATTAATAAAATTAATAGAATTATAAACGAAATTAATTATATAATTATTAAATATTAACTTATAATAAATATATATAAAATATTCGTTTCGAATTAATAATTGATTTATATATATATTCTTTATATTATATATATATATATTAATAAGAGAATTAAATTCGAAATCGAATATTAAATAAAAATAAAAAATAAATAATTATTAATAATATATTAAAATAAAGCTTTATAATTTATATAAATATAATACTTTTAATAGATTATAAAATAAGAGTAGAATTAATTTATAAAATATATTTTAAAGAATATAATATTATTTTTAATATAAATAGATTTTATATTTAAAACATATAATAACAAAGTTCGGCAAAAGGTATGCTCTACCATGGTAATACCATGGTACCATACCTTAAAATACCTACCTTTTTAATCTGAAAAAGGTATGGTAACCTAC
>QYAP01000819.1:0-21426 GCA_003988905.1 Hymenotorrendiella dingleyae
TGACCCTTAAGTAGTCGAGTAGCATATTGGACTTCCATCCAATAATAGTTCCTTTTTGGGCAGTTCACTGTTGGTCTAGTGGTAAAGCTACTCACCCTCCTAGCCTGTGACAAAATCTTATAAATCGATTTCGATTTTTATGAATTCTAAATGAATTATTATATATAATACTCTTATATTCTTTATAACCTTATATAATTTAATAAAATAATAATAGTTTAATTCACTATTATTATTTATCCTTATAAATTATTATTTATTTATAATTTCTATAAATCTCGATTACTTTTCTATATTTAATAATTAATTCCGAATATAGATTTAATTAATAATTTATCGAATTATATTATATTATCTCATTGTTATAATCTATTTATTTATTTATTAATAATTCTTATTTTATTCTATATTATTATCGTTTATCTATCGATACCTTTTATCTATTTATAAGCTTTTTACTTTATTATCGCTATTATTTATAATAAAAAATAATATTATTCTCTAATATAAAGAAAATAAAATAGAAGAGTTATTTAATAGAATATATTAAAATAATTATGAATATACTATTATTCTGGAAGGGATAAATATATAAACTAATATAATAAAGAATTTATATAAGAAAATATTATTTAATTAAATTATATATTACTTTTACTATTATTTTATAAATAAGAAGAAAGAATTAAAAGCGATTAGCCTTTAGGTTTTATAATAATTTAAAAGAATATTATAATAGAAAAGATTGGATATTCCGAACGATAATAAGAAAGTAACGCTCTAATTAAATAGATTCCTTAATATATACTTTATTATTAGACCCCTAAAAGTACCATCACCACACATACCGATCTTCGATTATTATGAATATTAGAAATTCCGCTATCCGAATAGAATTCCTATTTCGAATCCTAAATTTATTTCCGAACCTTCTATTTCCGAATCCTTTATTCTCGAAGAGCCTTCTACCCCTGGACCGGAAGTTCTAGCAAAAGATAATTCCTATTTTCTATCATTTTATCGACTACATTTTCTATGCTTGCGGTATAAACTACAGCAAATCGAACTCAGCAAATCGTCGAATTAGCCCGGAATGAATCCTAGTCGACTTATATTCAAATTTTGTTTCTTTTACCAGGTGATATATGTGGTATAGGGTAATTGAGTTGGGATAAGGACATGGATTTTCATAGGCGTTTTGGAGTTATGATACCCCTGTTTGGAATCACTTTCGGATGGTTATTGGACACTTGTTTTTGTATTCTCTCTTTGGATAGGGTTTAGATTCGAGTACTTTATTGGCGCTCGTTAGAGTACTGCTCTCTGCTCTCGGTTACGGATATTCATTTGATATTTCATTCTCTTTAGATTAGTACGATATTGGACCCATACTCTTTTGTTGTATGCTAGTAAGGGCATAAAACTCTTTTCCTGTTTTTGTTTAGTGTTGGTATTATGGTTACGTGCCTTAAGTACGGACTATGTGAGAGGAGGTTATATTCCTTCTTGAGCCTTAACCTTAATAAAACCACCTTTCAGAATACCTAGTATTAGCACTCTACCTTATAGGCGTGCTCTGATGCCCCGTTTTTATTGACTAGGAGCTATTGAGGGCTGCCCTTAATACTCCTGGTAACTGCATCATTCGGTGTACCCCTGTGGAACCGGGTATACCGACACGTTATCCTCCCCGCTGGGAGCCAAGATGGAGGTACGGCTGACTGGAGCCTACAATGTTCGTTTTTATCGAGGAGAAGACGAAACGAAGACTGAAGGAATGAGAAAAGCTGTAACCTAGAAGAGATAAGTAATTTTAATATACTGTCCAGGCCTTAACCATAAACTCGGTACGATTGTCATTCGGTTATTGAAGTTTCCATTCTGGCTCAACCTGGATCCTGCACGGTTCAAGTAGTTGATAAATGGCACGGCGAGCTTAGATGAGCTTTTGATGCACTTCACTTCTAAGCCCCTAGTTGGTTCGAACTTTATTTCGTTAGATTTTTTCAAATCTACCCCAAATTTGCTCTGACAACATCAAAGACATTCAAAATCCATGGCTTCTCAAAGGATTCTTGGATACTTCGTATATTGCAGCGAGTCGGTGGCTCGCTTATGTGGCCCCACTTTTACTTGGCACCACCTTTCCCCCTATTTTCTTGCTCGTGAACATTTGATAGGAAAGTCAGTGTAGCGACTAAATACCTAGGTACAGCAATCGCTAAAATAAAGCGCAGGAGTACTTTACAAGGCTCGGATGGGGTAGTTACAGAAAATTGTGGGGAACCCAAATTGTGTGGACCTTTTGTATCATTCGCTGGAGGTCTCATGCATATGCTTTTGCTTTTGCATAGCCACGACCGCAGCGCCGCAGCATAATAACAGCTCAAATAGCGACCTTGAAACCCCCACCTGCATCTCACATCAACTTTTTCTTCGTTCATAAAACATCTCGACTCGCGATAAAACCCAGTCCGCGTCGGCCACCGGGTATATTTACGCACGAAGTTGCCTGCCTTAATTCCTCCGTAGTAGACAAATTCCTTCATGGGCCTTGCAAACAACCGCTTTCGAATTTGAGAGGTGTCTGCCGCAAAAAATCATCGCTACGATGACGGAATCTACTCGACGCAAGAGAGAATTATACATGCAACTTCCGTTGCCAACACCAAGCAGCACTCGCATTCTGACGCTTTATGCGGCCCAGGTTAAGGACGAGCCAATTTGCTGTATGTTGTCTGCCGTTGATATCGGTACGAAACCAGAATACGAAGCACTTTCATACGAATGGGGAGTTCCGGAAAATGGTCACCAAACCATATTTCTTGCTGGCGAGGAGTTCGAAATTGGAAGTAATCTATACTATGCTCTCATTGAGATGCGTAGTCCGTACCAGGATCGGGAGCTATGGGTCGATGCGATTTGCATAAACCAGGTAGATAATTCGGAAAGAAATCATCAGGTTGGATTGATGCGCGCTATCTATTCGCAGGCGGAAAGTGTGCTTGTGTGGCTTGGTCAAGGGAGTGACGACAGTGATATGGCCATGGATATCCTCGAACAGTTTGAAGAGGCTGTAAAGCCCAATTACACTCCTGTTTCCACAACTTCTAAGCCAATACGAGACATAAATTTACTTGATAACGAATGCGATGCATTGGTAGATCTTTTGGTGCGGCGAACGTACTGGAATCGACTGTGGATTATACAAGAGATTCTCCTTGGAAGCAACATCAGAGTTCACTGCGGTTCCCGTTCGGTAGCGTGGAGGTCACTTTATCATTTCGCAAATGATTATGACGTTCTAGATAGTACAAAGGTGAGTAATACCGCATCAGAGAATACTTCGAATTTGACAAAAGCTAAACTGTACCTGAATCCAGTCTGCCAAATTCGCATTTCTATTCCGCAACCAGAGCTACGCAAAAGGTGACAGATCTAAATGTCTATCCATAATGCAATGGCTTCGTGTGTTAAAGAGTTCAGCCTGTACGATACCACGAGACGTTGTATACGGTATTCTGGCGGTGGCTTCGGACGGAGAACAGGTTAGTGTCGACTATGAAAAGAGTGACTGGGAAGTGTATAAGGATCTGTTCAGATTGTGTCACGACGGTGATGACTTGGATGTCTTGAATGAACTAGGGACGACTCTCCAATGTCTCTTTCCATTATTTCCTGAGCCGGGAAATGATCAAATGGGGAAAGATTTCATAACGCTGGAGGCACGACTCATACCCATCACTTCCCGAGGCAAGCGCGAAGTTGGTTCAGCTGAAATAGCCCAAGAAAGGGTTTCCCCGATCACTATTCAAGAAAGAATGCAACTCCCAGATGAAACTCGTCTATACATGAGCATAGACGGGCGGAAAGAGATATCTGTTGAGATGTGCCGTCGTGGACGAGATTCAGAATTTGACAAAACCGTTCAATTGATTCGAGATGTCTCCGGAAACTTTTACTGCGTACCAAGCTCCCCTCACCCAATATTTACTGGAGATAGAATCTGCCAATTCAAGGGGTCCCCATTAGCATTGGTGCTCGCGTGCACCACATCCGTCGACTGGTGCGTGATAGGAGTAGCAAAGAGACTTAATCTCAGCCATTATAGTCTCAATAGTGTTGGTTGGATTGAAGATAATGAGGCCACCGAAGCGATTATTCCGGCAACTGTAAGGATGGACTTCGTCACTGTTCAGAGATTTACCGCACTACGGACAGATCGAATGGTCCAGAACTATTACTTGGGTACCGATTTACTATGGCTCCCGGCAGGTGCGGGTGTCACCAGGGGGGTGACAAAATTCAGGGACTCGGAGCACCTTTATACACACCCAACCCTACGGTGGCACGAAACTGGGTTTACCGGAGTAGAAAAATACTCCTCTTATAAGAGTATATACTCTCCGAGTATTCTTTAAATTTTGTATGATAAACTCAGTTTTACTGTTACCAAATTTTGCGGTAAATTATAATAACTAAACTCGGGCCAGCCGAGTAGGTTTTAAAGTATTTATTAGGTAAAACTAGGTGAAAATGAAGCTATTCCCGTCCATATTCTTACTTCTCCACCCCTACCTCCTCCCCCACTTCTACCCCTACCCTATATTTGTAAAACTATTCCTAGACTATCCCCTACCCTTATCTAATTCTACTCTATCGTTACCGCTTATAAGGTCGTCGTCGCTCGTAGGTCATCGCCGCTCATAAGGTTCATTATCATTCGTAGGTCGTCATCGCCGCTCGTAAGGTTCGTCGTCGCCGGTCGTAGGGTCGTCATTGCTGCTTGTAGGGTTCGTCATCGCCGCTCGTAAGGTCATCGTCGCTGTTCGTAAGATTCGTCATCGTCGCTCATAGGTCGTCGTTATTCGTAGGATCGTCGTCGCTCGTAGGTCGTCGTCGCCGCTCGTAAGGTTCATCGTTACTCGTTAGAATTCCTCTAAGAGTAAGGGAAAAGGGGGAAACTCTTACTTGGCATAAAGAGAGGGAGAGAAAGAGAGAGAAAGAATAGAATTATATCCTTACCTAATAGAGAGAAAAAGAAAGTATATCTGTACTTACAAAGAGATAAAGAAAGATAACTTACCTTAATGGTGATGGTGGTGGAAGGAAGAAGAAGAAATAAATTTCTCTAAGGTACTACTTCAAAAGTACGGAATGCATGTCCTGGTAGAGGTACCTTGCAGTACTAAAGTGGGTGAAAAGTGACTTCGAGATGGACATTTTAGTCTGTGCATTAAGAAACTAAGCATTAATGTATTAAATGATTTAAATCTAAGCCCCCCACTAGCCATGGGTGCATAGAAACTGGGAAATCTAAAGTAATACTACTTTAATCGCAATACTACTTAGGCTACTATAATATATACTTTAATTATACTATTATAAGATAACCTTCTTAACCCTCGCTTTTAACCTAGAATACGGTTTATTTAAATGAAATTATATAATATAATATTTAATATTAAATATATTAGAAGTACCTATTCGAAACTAGGTTAAAACTATAATATAAGCGTTAATTATAAATTATATGAACTTTTATAAATACTCTTTAAAAGAAACTATTTTAAATAAGCTTTTAATAGGCGCCTATTTAAGAAAACTCTTTAAAAGGAGGTTAAATAAGGAGTATTATATAAGCTTAAATAAACGTTTATTATATGAATTCTAATAAGCGCTTTTTAAAAGAAGCTTTTTTAGATAAGCTTTTAATAGGTATTATTTAAAGGGATACTTATTTAAGGAAATTCTTTTAAAATATTAAAAGAAATATCTTTTAAATAAACTCTTAATAAACGCTTATTTAAATAAATTCTTTAAAGAAATATTAAAAGGGGGTTATTATATAAGTTTTTAATAAGCGTTCATTTAAAGAAGCTTTTTAAAAAGGCTTTTATATAAGCTTTTAATAAACGTTTATTAAAAGAAACTCTTTTAAAAAAACTCTTTTAAGGCTTTAAAAAGGGGGTATTATATAAGTTTTATTAAGCGCTTATTTAAAAAAGCTTTTTTAAAATATTAAAAGAAAGATCTTTTAAATAAACTTTTAATAAACGCTTATTTAAAGAAGCTTTAAAAGAGTATTATATAAGTTTTTAATAAGTATTTATTTAAAAGAGATTCTTTTAAATAAATTCTAATAAATATTCTTTAAAGAAACTCTTTTAAATAAGCTTTTAATAAACGTTCATTTAGAAAAACTATTTAAAAGGGTATTAAAAAGGGTTTATTATATGAATTTTTAATAAATACTTATTTAATAAAGGTTTTTTTTTTAAATAAACTTTAATAAATATTTATTAAAAGTAGTTTTTTTTTAAAGAAACTTTAAAAGAATATTATATAAATTTTTAATAAACGTTTAATTAAAAGAGGCTCTTTTAAATAAACTTTAATAAATACTTTTTAAAAGAAACTATTTAAAAGAATATTAAAAGGAGGCTATTATATAAACTTTTTATAAATATTTATTAAAGGAAATTCATTTAAAATATTAAAAATAAAAAGGTTTTTTTAAATATTATTAAAAATAGCTATTAAAAAGGGTATATTATATAAAATAATATATTATCCTTTTATAAATATATATTTTAACGTTTATAGAAATCCGTTTTATATAATTTTTCTTATATATTTAAAAATGAAAATATATTCTTTTATGAATAAAATATAAATAGATTAGAATACCTTAAAAATAAATCTTAAAATTAACTTTAAATTTAAAATCGAAAAGTTAAAAATCTTATTATAAGAAATCATTCTTTTTATATTTAAATTAAGCTTAAAAATATATTTTAAAAAGGGAAGGCTTATAAAAAAAGAGGATAAAAATTCTATTTTAAAATATATACTTAAAAGAACCTAGAAATAAATTAAAAAAGGAAATAAATTATTATTTAAATAAGTATATACGCGAATATATAATATAATACTTATTTTAAACTATTATATTAATTTCGATATTTCTTTATAATTGTGAGGACACCACGTAAAAGATGCAAAGAAGTGGTTCAAGCTAGTAGTGCCTCTATTGACTAAGAGAACGAAGTGATTCTCGAAAAGGTCCTTAGGGAGACCTTACGGGTCTCCTGCGAGCCTAGGGGAATCACGTGCAGGTTACGTTTCTGGGAGTTTCGTGACAATAATAAAAAAGTATAGATTTAAGAAATATTTAAATATATAATAAATTTTATCACCTATTAATATATAATACGGATCTCTAAAAAGCCTTACCCCCCCCGATTTAATATCTTTTTAATTATAATAAAGAATTACTTATACTCTAATTAAGATTATCGAGATAATTAAGCGCTTTCTAATATAATAAAAATGAAGACGATTTATTAGGTAATTATTTAATCAGATAATCATAAATAGGTTACATCTAGGTTATCCTATTAGAAATGGACAAAAATATTCTCGTGATGTCTTGAGGTTAGGCTAGCGCGGCGGGGTAATTGCTAGCATTTATCCTAAGAATGGGCCTAATCACGTTTTCCTACATCCCTTGCATACCTCAACATCGTTATATATCCCCATCTTTACGCCCTATTTTCAACGCAGACAGAAACTTCTAGACTCGAAAAGTCACCACACCTCAACGCCACCATGTCTCGAATCGACGTTCATCATCATTTTTACCCCGAAGTCTTCACCGAAGGTTGTTCCCCCTTTGATCACCCCCTCACCTCACTCTCACTCTCACTTTTACATCACAACCTAACCATAATGCAGCCCTCAAAAAAGCCGGCGGCGACCCCTCCGGCTGGACAACTCCCACCTGGATACTTGAAGCAGATCAAAAATTAAACGCCTCCCTCAACACCCAAGTGGCCATCCTCTCCATGACCGCCCCGGGCGCCTGCATCCTCAAGAACCCCACCGAAGCCGCCGCTCTCGCGCGAGCCTCCAACGTCGCCGCCGCCGCTATCGTAACTGCCCATCCAGGCCAATATGGATTTTTCGCTTCGCTGCCGAGTTTGCTAGACAAGAAAGAGACGCTGGAGGAATTGGCTTACGCGTATGATGAGTTGCAAGCTGATGGTGTGGTGTTGTTTAGTAGGTATGGGGAGGATAACCATTATCTGGGACATGAGGATTTTCGGTATTTGTGGGTGGAATTGGAGAGGAGGAAGGCGGTTGTGTTGGTTCATCCTACACATGGGGTTGATACGAATGTAAGTGCCAAGCTCCCTCTGAGTTCCCCCCTAAATCACAGTTCAGCATTATATCATGCTACATTCCTTCTACAGCCCCCACCCCCCTTCAGGCTCAATCTATCCCCGCCATCCATCCCACAATTCCTAACATATTCTATCAATCGTAGTGGGTAAACCCCCACATGCCCCTCCCAATGTTCGACTATCCCCACGAGACCGGCCGCACAGCCATGGATCTCATCCTCAGCAACACCCTTCAGCTCACCCCCTCTGTCAAAATCATCCTCTCGCACGCGGGCGGTACCTTGCCGTATCTCATCAATCGCGTGGCGCACGGCATCCCTCACACGCCGTTCAGTCCCGGCAAAACGACCTCGGAAATCCTCGAGGAGGCCAGCTCCTTTTATTTCGACACTGCCCTGTCGGGTGCGCCCATCGTCTTGGACCTCTTGTTCGCATTCGCGAAAGAGGGACATGTATTGTTTGGCAGCGACTACCCCAACGCCCCGCTCGAAGCCATCAAGTACCACGCGGAATTCGTAGATGAACGCTTATTCCAAGCGTCAATGGCCACCGCCGGACAGCCCTCCCTATCAAAGAACGCCCAAGCATTGTTTCCGAGATTGCAAAAACCAGAGTTACCAAAGAAACAGCTCGGGATGGAAGATTTGCGAAGGTTTCAAAGGATGGAGGGGAATAAGTATGGTGGCCGTCGGTTTGATTTAAAGACGTTTCTGGAAGAGGAGAGTCGCATGGAATGGAATAAAGAATGAGAGCCGATAAAGAACTAAAGACCTGGCTCTTCTACTCTCTCTTTCCCACATCAACACTCACCTCTTCGATCCTCAAATGGATCAATATTATCCAGTTCGTTTAAAAACACCTACCACCAACCCCTATTCTCCACTAAAATATTCTAAAATCTGATTTCATTTCACTTTCGAACGTCGATATTATGTTCGTAAACTTATACTCTTTGTAATTACATAGTCTCTTAGCCTCTTCCCTTAAGGAAGAGCGAGAGACGGCCCCCCTATTCGTTCATAGAATTACGATTACGAATTCGGGAAGCTATTATTGCCAAATAAAATAATAAAACTAAGCTCAATCGCATGCATCGTGAATTGGAATAAACGCGTAATATATCGTAATTGTAATTTATTATTAAAGTCCACCATTCCCAATTCTAAGGGAAGGGAGAATAGACTAAATAAAAGAACCTTCAAAACGACGATATCTTCTAGATTCCCCTAAGGGCCCGGCAACGTTCTTTCTGGCAAAGGCTAAGAAAGAGGAAGCCCAACTCCGCCGCCAGAAACACCTTATAGATATATAGCCTCATATTACAAACATAATAACCACGACCATAACCATTGCGCACGCACACCCACTATACCTACCAAAACCCAACACGTGCATCACCCGTAATGCGTATTACCCTACTCATAAGGCTAACATAAATGCGTATAAGATGTATCTCAAAAATGCATTGAATGATGTAATGTATAAGGATGGAATTAGTTTCCTGGAAGTAGGTTGCTAAATAGATACGTGAATTACTTATAAACGAACCAATTCCATTTATTGGACTTGGAGTAGAACTGGGTTGGAATTTGGTGAGCCTAAATAATGGGCTTTATAACGAGACTTCCATCCTTGCGGACTTGAAATGCGATTAAAAAAGCAAGAAAATTCTGAAAGTGGGGTATATAAGATGCAATAATTCGAGCTACCTGGGTATAGATATATAATATACAAAAGGCTCACAAGGCAATTCAACCCAAAAGGTACGCCATCGTAATAGTAGCACACTGATAATGCCAGTCCCAAAAACGCCGCGCTAAAGTACCGACCCATATTGCTTCATTCATATTCATGCTGTCGCCTTCCTTTCGCCGCATCACCTCTCTTCTCCCCCAGAAAATCTGAAAAATCGAAACAATTTCTTCCACCGGGTATCTCATGGCGAAACATTATTCTGCGTGCTAAACATCGCACTGCCAGTCGTCACGGAACCACATCCCCCAAAAGGCATTTCATCCAACATGCGACCGTTAGCGTCCATCTCAAACGCCTCTTCCTCCCTCTTCACGCTATCCGGATCGACTTGTCGAGCGTGGGCAAGCATATCAATACTACTATCGCTATCGTCTTCGGAGACTTCACCACTGTCTTCTTCGGCTATGGACATGTCTGCCATTGGTTGGCCATTTGGAGGCGTGTCAAGGTCCATTTGAGTAATTGGTAATGACACCCTCTTGGCCATTGGCTTTGCAGGCGAGACGGGTGAACAGGAGGAAGGATCCAAGGCGCGTTGATATGTACGTGTGTGTTGAAACTCTGGAACTGCGCGACGAAGGTGCGAAACTCCAGTATATGAATCCTCCGAGTCTTCAGAAAAGTCTGAGCAACTCGAACTTGAGTTTGCGGCGTAGTAGCCGCTCGGCTGTGGTAATTCCGAGGGTTTTAACTGCTGATAGTGTGTTCCAACGATTTCGGAACGCACAGGGAGCTCTTCGAGAGCTTGTGACGTTCTCGCTGATCCAGAGGGTGGTGTAGAGATGGAGCCTAGGGATGCCAGTTTTGTAGTGATATAATCTGGATCGGACTGGAATGCCTCCAAGGAGCTCGGTGAAATCATGTGAGCTACTCTCCGTTTATTGCGTCCGGGGCCGGAAAATTTGGAAATTTTTGTAGTCGAGGGACTAGAAACTCGTCGGATCTTATTTGCGACTGTGACGGTGAAATGGTCAGCAGGTCGAGTTCCGCCAAGACCAGAAGCGCTAAAAGCTTGTAAAGTGATTTCTGCTTGGGATCTCACTGTCGTAGAGCCAGAGAGAACGTGAAGTTCCGAGACTTCGCTAGATAATATGTCCGGGGTTTGAGGGGGTATCTGCTCTGTTTGGAGAAACTCTGGCACTCGAGCGTCGTCTTTGAATGGTCTGAACGCCAATAAAGAGCCGGAGAGACTTCGTTGGAGTTGCCCATCCATTCTCTTCTGGGGCGTACAGCCTACTACCTCTTCCGGGTAATGATTGCTGAGTCCATCGTTACCAACACCTGTGATGTGAAAGGGAACCGAAATATCTCCATGATCGCGAGACAGGTCAGTACAGAATCTTGCCCCGCTATAAAAGACAATCGGTCCGTCATCTCGCCTTCTCTTCCCAAAATTACCAGAGCCAGATCTATTTCCTTCTGCAGTAGGTGCATGGTTAAGGCAAGACTTTCTCGCAGACAGGTCTTTCTCGTACGTCTCCTCGAATGAATCGCCTGAATTGGAGTCATCTCGAGTATAACTGCCATTAGAAGATTTTCGAGCAAATAGTGGCTTGTAATGAAATGAATTGGAGGCCGCTGTGGGAAGTTGAGCCCGAGTAGTAGGGTGCTTGGGAGTTGAAGCAAATTGGGCCTGCAATGAAACTCGCTTATTTGATCCATCCACCTTGCGCCTTTTACTGTAAGTATCGACACTATCGCTATCCTGGGATTGCGTGGCGCCACTATCTCTATCGCTGTCGCTACTCAATCGAGTTCCTTCTGTTCCCCCTCGCCATCGAATCTTCTGGCCGTCAGGGGATAGCTGAAATTTTGAACTGACATCCGCGACTGCAGAACGGACAAATTCCGGGGTAACATTGATGATGTGTAGCTGCGCCATACCAATAAGGAGATTCAAAAATATCCAGCCCTGCGCTTCAGGTTCGACATCCTCGGAATCTTCAGTTATTAGCTGGGGGGTCGAGAGGCCAAGATTTCTGATATACTCCACGTTATCAGAAGGAATTTGGGCGCGATCTGGATCGAGGTGCCACGATCTCGTAGGTTGCTCATCTGGCGATACACTAAACGAGTTTCTCGTCGATTCCCCTGAATCGTCTCCCGTACTTGGACCGTTCGCAATCTGAGCTAATGTGCCGCTCGCTTTTGCGAGCGCAAGTGCTTGGTTGGGTCTGGCGGGGGCCGTGGACGACTTAGAACTCATTTGATTCTGCATTGTAGTAAGTGCGAAACCCCCCTGTGGCCGTAAAGGTTGATTATGGCCACCATAAATTCCGGTAACTTTTCCCGTAAACAGTTGTTCTAAGCGTCGAACTACCAGTCTTTTCTTTTGCCTATCCGTCATTTCCAACCCATGGTTGGCCAGATGATCATTGGGAACGTCATCCAAGAAAGATTGAATACTTTGTTGGGTGAAATCGGTATATTTACCTCGAGCTGAAGGCATCGCAGAGTCATTTGGCTTTGCCGAAGTCGAAATTGAGGTATGGTTACCCGATTCCAAGGCGCGAGAATTCGAGGTTGACGAGGATGTTTGGTTATTTGTAGTTACAGTTTTTGCTGGTAAGCGCGAAAGATACGAGGGGTTGTCTTTGCGAGCAGGCTCCGAATCGCTTCCACTTGAAACTTCACCAACGCTTGAAACAAAAGAGTGAAGAACATCTTCCAACTCTCTTCTTTTCCGAGAGGATAACGCCCGATGTATCTTCACCTCGAACAGCCTATCCTTCTCTAAACTGGGGTCATACGAGGAGGACTCATATCTCCGTAGCCTTCTACGCAAATTTTTTATTTCGACGGTCAAATCATCAATTACACTTCGATAATCACCCTCGCCGCTGCTAGTGCCTTGTTGGTAAAGCCCGGATTCGTCATTGTGAGCTCGCATATTCCTGACGTTCAATTGGCCGACTTCGTTGACTGCAGACATCGTAGACGAGGTATTGTTATGTGGGAGAAGATATGGTGGCTCGTCTATGGCGCTATCATTAGCACTACCAAAAAACAGAGCATACATTCAGTGCGGCATACCATCGTCGAGCGTCGACTGCAGGCCCGCGCCAGGACATCTATTTGAACAGTCGAACCATTTATCAACCGCCGTCTTGCTGGATTCTCCTGTGTTACCTTCGGAAGATATCCATAACGGAGACTCCGTCGAATGGGTCGATGTGGCATCTTGAATTTGTTTTATTCGAGGTCGTTGTCCTCCATCTTGGAGTTGCGATTGCTTGGAGAGAGAGTCGCCGTGGCGCAGACTGACCGAAACATGTGCTGGAGCTCTTCGAGGATGATTAGTCTTCGGTACTGTCGCATCTGAGGTCATTGCTGGCGACGAGAGCATATTGCTACGGCCATTCGCCGGGGGAATTATTGAGTCGCCTTAGCGTAAACAATCATAAGGACGTTGCGAGATAAAATCGTTTCCTACCACGGATGAGTTACAACCCGATGGGTCGTCGTATCGTATATCGTCCTACACCGGGAATTCGGTGCGCCGTCTGGTCTGTGATGTTGATTTTGATGTTGGCCGATGAAGCGGTGGTGTTATTCAGGTTGTACAAGCACCCACGATGGCGCTTCAAGTTGATGTATGTAGTAGGTGCGGATGTGTAAGAGACATGAATCTTACATCACGAAGCAAGGCATCGAAGGTTTGGATAACCTGGGGGTGGCGACAGCAGGCGCAGGACACGATGTGGGAGTGGACTCGGTCAATAATTGCTGTTAGGAAAACGGGTAATGCCAACTCCTTCTCATGGGGGTTGAGATCGAGAAAAGGACTTTTGAATCGCAGTGCCCGCGTCGCCCTGGAGGCGCCCGCCAGGCCCCCATCGGGAGTTCCAGTGGGACCATCGAGAGTGGCATAGCGGCCGTGACAGGGTCCAGCGTCTAGTGGTCCTAACTTGGGCTGAAGCGTCGACGATGTTCGCAAAAGTGCTGCGATGGCTGCGATGGTTGTTATGAAGTTTTCGATCTCAAGAATTCAGCCGATGGCTCTGGAGATCGGGACTAGGGTGTTGGTCAGCTTAGGGGTGGCATCGGCCCATTGCAGCGTCTGGGCGGGTCCTTCCTGCAGCTTTGGGACCAATGATCGTGGGGTTGGGTGCTGATCGAGCGAGGAAGATGCCTGATATCTTCATGGACCCCTGCCAGAAGAGAACACAGCGCGAGATGTACAATAACACAATTATGAATCTCACTTACAGTACACTTAGCTTCGTTTACATACGACACTATTTTATGTAACAGATATACACGCCAAAATGATAAGTATAAAAAAAGTACAGAAATTTTGATCTAAGTAACGGCAATCCCGAATCATCGATAAGAAAATGCTCCCACTCATCCCGATTTTGAATTTGGCGATGAGAGCTTGGCCCCGATCCCGATCTAAGGGAACGCATGAGTCTGACCCATAAAAAAAGACCCTGGGTTCGCTTATGGCGCTAGTGTATCCTCTAAACGGGATTGCGTCTAAACTCTCGTATTGATAGAGCCAGATTGTGGCTGGAGATCGTGGCGGAAGTTATGGTATCATAGTCGTTACGCAACACGTCTGGATATTTCAAACCATGAATTGAAGCACGGTGAACGGCTCCATAGCTGCCGTAGATGGTCCAGTACTACCAGCCACGTATAACAAAGATACACGAAATGCGAAGACATTCGTATAATCGATCTTCTCGAGAGACCCCGCGATACAGCGAGGGAGGTATTCGTTACGGGTGGTAGTGGGCATCGGCTCTGGTGCTCAACACCAATCGATATTCATATCAACCGGAACTTGCTGATGGTATGTTGTTTCCATTGCTGGGCGGAAGGAAGTGCCGTCTCCAGCAAATTAAACTCTAACCATAGCAGCAGACTCGTCTTCTCCAAGCCAAAATAAAAGGTGTATAAGAGCACGCAGCTGAAGGGGATTGATCCATAGATACTCTTTCGTTCTTGAATGAAAATCAGTCAGTAACAGGAGGCGCAGAGAGAAAAACAGGACCAAAACACGTAACTGAGGAATTAGGATGAATGCTGTCAGTACGGTGGCGTATTAGCGGTATCACCAGTGCCAGACCAGCGGAAGAAAGGCCGCGATCTGTCGCACCTTGCGGGCCGATGGTTCCGGATCAGAGGATACCGAATTAACCATACCGAAGATTGGCTGTGAGACCGAAACTCCGGTTGGGTTGTTGGTGAAAAATGTATGTAGAAAGTTGGAGTGGAGGAGAAGTCATGAGTTTGCTTACTAAAAATTCGTACATGGACGTCACGTTCCACGCAGCACCTCAACTTTTTTGCAGCCACCTTTGCGCCTAGGTAGCTTTGGTTCACGATACAGCATCAGAAAAGATAAAATGACCAAGTCGGCGCCCTCATTCTTCTATGGTTCAAAACAAGCACGTGTTCCTCGATCGCACGGTACCCGGGTACGGAATTGTACGTACACATATCGAAGCACTTGGGTCTTCTCTGTCCGCTGGTTGGTCGGTGGGCGACTGGCATCCGGGAAGCAGGGTTGGCAGTCATAAATAGCATCGTTTCCATCCTTTGGGAATTATTCGGTCCATGGCGCCCGACTTGCCCTGGGCCGGACAATCTTTCGTTGCACTTCGCATTTTTGCGATCTCGATCTGGCTATTTGCAAGGCAGAAGGGAAGGAAGAAAAGATGGGGGTCAAGGGCCGAATGCAGCGTGGTATTGGGATGCCATGATGACGAGCCACTGAAAACCACTGGCGCGCGTGGGAAGGACACTTCAAAACTTGCCCGGCGAGGACGAATAGGGACAGAGAATCTGACTGAGAGTTGCTACACTCCAGGTTGGAGCACTGAAAGCTGGTAGGCTGGGCAGGAAAACCGAGCGAGCATCGAGATCTAGAGCAAGCACAGCACCACCAGCCATCGTGAGATTGAGTTATGATAGACCGAGCCGCTTGAGAATCAAGACCGAAGCTGCAAGGAATCAGGCTCGTGACTCGACCCGTGCTGGCCAACGTTCAGCCTATTATCTAGCGACGCCCCTGGCCTGCTTCTGCAGTCAAACCCGAGCGAGTATATCCTCATGCAAGGCAAGTACTCAGGACCAAGTTACTTCGCCTTGCATTGGGCACAAATAAGGTCTCGAAGTCATCACTACATACAATGAACTTTGAGGACCTCGAGTGACGCTCCGCTGGTCCTCCGGAGGCCACTGCCGTGGAGGCCGAGTACTAACACCCCCATTGCTTTCTCACTAACAGCGACGCTTCACTGATAGCATATCCTAAAGCGCATCTTCACATCCTCACCATTCACTGGAGGTAGAAGTCATATCTTCACTTCTCGAGCGCAGCGAGCTACGGGGGTTTGGGGGCTGGCCCCCATGATCCGACGGTCGTCCTAAATCGCCACTATGTCGCTCGGGGTAGCTTCCAAACCGTTGGGCTTGCTGAGCTTGGGAATAGTAGTGAAGATGCAGAGGTAAATGAAGATATACTCGATAAAATATTTCCCAAGAATGGAGCTGACAGCAGGAACGCTCGATCCTCGGCAAACGTCGCCTTAAATTCAATTCACCCTGCAAGAGCTGGGATTATTCCTGGGGCTCATCTGGGGTAAACCTTTTCCCGGTCTGGGGAAACCCGCGGCTTCAGACGCTTCAACATGCATAGAGCAAACCTCATCTACAGTCCTTCCTCTCCTTGAGTAAGTCCATTCCTGCTTTTGTTTTCCAGCAAAAAGCAATTCTTTTTTGACACTATGTCCTCCACCGCCCTTCTTTTCCGCACTGCGCGAGCGTACTCCAAAAGAAACTCACAGGTACGAGCATTCCCCGCAGGTCAACTACAGTTGCTTACTCGCACCTTTTTCTCTCGCTGTGTACGGCTTGACTGACGTTTAGAATAGTCAATTCTCTTAGCTCGCACCTTTGCTTCGACGGCCAGACGCCATGAAATCAATAAAATTATCCCTTCGGCCACCGAAGCCTTGAAGGACATGAAACCTAACTCTACCCTCCTCTGTGGTGGATTTGGATTATGCGGAGTTCCGGATACCCTCATCGATGAAGTGCTGAATAAGAAGGAGATTACTGGCCTGACTGCGGTCTCGAATAATGCTGGAACAGATGAGTCGGGGCTGGGCAAATTGCTGAAGACAAAGCAAATCAAGAAGATGATTGCGAGTTACATTGGCGAGAACAAGACATTCGAGAAGATGTACTTGACAGGAGAGGTTGAGCTGGAATTGACACCACAGGGAACGCTTGCAGAGAGATGCTTGAGTGGAGGAAAGGGGATTCCAGCATTCTACACACCAGCTGCCTTTGGCACAGTCGTTCAGACCGGAGAACTCCCTCTGCGAAACAATGCCGATGGAACACCGAAGGAATACTCGTATCCAAAAGATGTCAAGGTTTTCGATGGGAAACAATACCTTCTTGAGGAAAGCATAAAGGGCGACTATGCTTTCGTAAAAGCTTGGAAAGCAGACAAGCTTGGAAACTGCCAATTCCGGTTGGCAGCGAATAATTTTAATGGTGCCATGGGCCGAAATGCCAAGATGACCATTGTCGAGGCTGAGGAGATTGTTGAGCCTGGTGAGATTGCACCTGAAGCAGTTCACCTACCGGGTATTTATGTCAAACGAGTTATCAAATCGACAACCCCAAAAAACATCGAAAAGTTTACTTTTGCAAAGGACCCTAATGATCCTGCTGCAAAAGCCGCCTTGGGAAGTGGTGAAACAGCAGCGAAGAGAGAACGTATTGTCAAGAGAGCTGCTAAAGAGTTCAAGAACGGCATGTACGCAAACCTTGGGATCGGTATGCCTATGTTGGCGCCCTCATTCGTTGGGCCAGATGTCGAGGTCCAGTTACAGTCCGAAAACGGTATTCTTGGTCTCGGTCCATACCCCGTGAAGGGAAAAGAAGATGCGGATCTCATCAATGCTGGAAAAGAGACTGTGACTTTGAAGCCTGGTGCAGCGATCTTTGGAAGCGACGAGAGTTTTGGCATGATCAGAGCTGGCCGAATCGATCTTACTATCCTTGGAGCTATGCAGGTCAGTGCAAATGGCGATTTGGCTAACTGGATGTTACCAGGGAAAATCAAGGGTTTCGGTGGTGCTATGGATTTGGTTAGCAATCCTAGTAAGACCAAGGTCGTGGTAACTATGGAGCACACGGATAAGAAGGGCAATGCCAAAATCCTGAAGCAGTGTGCTTTCCCATTGACCGGGAAGGCTTGTGTGTCCATGATTATCACCGAGTTGGTAAGTTCCAGGACCCTCCGAAACTTGAAAATCGCAATACTAACTGCTTTTTCAGGGTGTATTCGAGGTTGATTTTGCAACGGGTTTGACTTTGATTGAAATTGCTGATGGTGTCACCGTTGAAGAAATCAAGAGCAAGACTGAGGCACCGTTCAAGGTGGCAGAAGACCTCAAGCCAATGCTATAAGCAGCGGTATTGTATTTGGAGTTGGGAGTGGCGCGAAATTGCATAGCATAGCATATTTGGTGCCGGTTGGAAAATTGATTCGGTGTTTTTTGAGGTATGGAAAACTGTCACGAGCCAATGAAACTGAATTTATGTAGTTTATATACTGTATACATACGCAACGCTTTTCATCTCATCAATTTGTGGCCTCCTTTTTGGGGCGGGCCTGCGTGATAGCTTCAAGGAATGCTCGATCACTCACGTGCGTTCCCTCCTTGATGGCGCAAGAGGCAAGTACTGTACCCCGCAATATTTCCCCTCGTCGCTTTCTTTATCTCCCCCGCCGCAGATAAGCTCGACACATTTCCTTTGTATCCCGTTCTGCAGCCTTTTCATTTTCCAGCCTGCGAATGTAGAACACTACTTTTTCCTGGACTGTACTCTATGCTTCAATTTAGCGATTGCAAGTCGTGGATGAGCAATGAATGGTTCTTTTTATCAAGTGGGCTATCATTATTATAAGATCTTGCTATTTGCTTTCCTTGGATTTCCCGAGACGCTGGGATTGGATACATTTTGAAGCCAAGCTCGAGAAGATTCTGTGAGGATCTTTCTATGGGGTTTTGTGGGATTGATAGTGGGAATTTGGTTGATGGGTGGGAAGTTGTGAGGGGAGAGTGAAAGACGCAAACATCACTAGGACGAGAACGAACGAAAAACTACAGTACAAAGGATTTCGAGCCATCACGATTGTTCGTAAATACATACGATTTGAGAACTCGGTTAAGTCTTTCAGATTGCGAAAGTATTGTGTAACAGATTGTTGGGGGGGAAATGGCGTTCTGTGGGATACGAATTGATATGGAAAGATTGAGGGAGAGGGAGAGGGCTCAGATGAGGGGGATGGGTGTGGAGCGACCTTTGGTGGATGCAGTGGAGGGTTTATCGCTGGCAATTGTGTCTGCGGATCAGGTCGTGGATGAGATTGGGGGGAAAGAAGATGGAGTACTGATGGCAAGTGAGAGTGGTGGGATGGAGATAGATCTTCAGGCTGTCGTCGAGGAAAAAGAGAGAGGCGCAACGACATTCCTGCTTTTCCCATTCCTTCCAACCGTAAGTCCTCCCCCAATTCATACACTTACACTCATCTAACAACCCTCCAGGAACTCCGTCTCAAAATCTACACGCACATCCTGCACCTCTCACACTCCCCCCTCCCCCCCACCTCCCCCACAACCCGCATTCTGCAAATCCACTACGCACCATCCCTAAACCGCTACCTCGCCGCCACACCTCCCCCTTTAACCCTCGCCTTAAATGTGGAAGCGAGGTTGCATACGCTGGGGTTTCATAGGTTTGTGCATCTGAGGTTGGGGAATATGTTTTTTGCGCCGCCGAGTACGGCTATTCCGTTGTGCTTTGAGGATACGACGGTTTATATCACGCCGTGTATGTATACTGAGTTTGAGCGAGACGAGTTGGCGTTGTCGGCTTTTTTACCGGGGCGGTATAATATCGAGGCGTTGCTATATCATCTTTCTACCTCGCCAGATCGCCATCACATCATATCCTTAGCCGTAAACTATCATGCGATAGAAAACCTTGTTAGGGAAGGCCTTCTCGGTGTCGTTGCTTCCATGAACAATTTGAAGGAGTTGTTGTTGGTTGTCGAGTTTGGGAGGGCTTTCGATGGGGAGTTGGGGTTCTTGGATGTCCCTAAGTGGAGGAGGGATTTGGGGGTTGTGGCGAGGGGGGTGGGTGAGGGGTTGAGGGGGGTGAGGAAGGATGGGGGGGAGGAGGGGAGGAGGGAAGGGGAGGTGGATGTTAGGTGTGTGCTTTTGACGAGGGGTGGGGAACAGGCTTAGGGGGGAGAGAAGGGGGTGGGAGAAGGGAAGGAGGTCGAAGGAGGAGGTGGGAGGGAAGATGGGAGTTAGATATGGTAGGCTGGTGTATACAGTATATATGTGGATGGAGAATAAATCATGTAATGCTAATATATTTCACAAGTTACTAACCGTTCCTCCTTATACACCCCTCCTTCCCTATTCTCCCCAACTACCAACACCGCCCTCCTTCCTCCCTTCCTTTCTACTTATAATAGCACCCTAATAAACTCTTCTGAACCTTGTGAGACATCTCTAATTCAGTAATTCCCTCACGCACCATCACTATTTCTGCAGTTGGACTAGCATGTAGAATCACCACTTCATTATTATATTACAAAAAAGAACTTCTCCATTCTACACCCACCAAAGCTACCACTTGCAACATAGATTATAAGCAGTGAATTTATTGTTCACAGTTCACTACAGTAGTAAATGGATGGAGGCTGGTGAACTTGGTGAAGGCTTCAAGCCTTCAATCTCATTCATAAATTTTTCACTATCTACAGGCAAAACAATCTGGGAAAAGCAAACGCTTTGATTATATTCGTTGCTTAGTAAAAGAAGGGGTTTGGGAAAGGATTTTAATATCTGAAGTTTCATGGCGAGTCTTGGGAGGAAGTGTGTTTTGGATACAAGGATTGTAGGAAGGTAGGGGTGATGAGAAGAGGAGAGGAAGGAATTTGCGATGAGGTGGGATTCTGGGAAGTGGATCTTGAGAGTTTTGTTTGTGAAATGCAACTTATATAGTCGGATATCTACTATTGTAGCACTCTAGGAGAAAGCTTTTCTATATAAAATACTCTGCTGGACGTTAATATAATAGCTTGGAACGGGTGTTATGTCACGTGTTCAGCGCGTACACCTGCCTAAATAGTAATTTACTTCCTCTTTTGGCTTATCTCCGGGCTCCTCCGGGCACGCGTTCTGGAATAGAACCTTCTCCCCTCCCTTCTATAAACCTTCCCCCTTAAAAGGGACTTTTAAGCTTAATTTAAATATAAAAAAGATGATTTCTTACGATAAGATTTTTAACCCTACGAAATCGGATTTAAGGCTAATTTTCTAGCCTATTTTTCAAAGTATTCTAATTGTAACGATGCGGGTTTCCTGGCTCAGGAAGTCGGGTCAACGTCGGGTTCGGTAGGCTATAATGGTCAAGAAGTAAAACAAGAGTCGGGTTCGTT
>QYAP01000820.1:0-14360 GCA_003988905.1 Hymenotorrendiella dingleyae
GCATATACCTGCGTAGTATTCGATGCCGGAGAGGTTTTGAAGCTCCTTTGCAAGTCCAGAGAGGGCGACAAGTTTATCTTTCTCGAATGTGAGGCCACATCGAGAAAAGACGCCCACCATTCTTTTCCACAATTCGTAAGAGTGACGCTGAATATCCTTTTTAAGACCTGGATCCGCTGCCAATGCTCGTATGTCTACATCTTTCTTTATGTAGTTCAATTCGCGTTGATTAAAATCGAATGTTTTTGGAATGCCAGTCGGATATGCTTGGCACGCATCGTAATGTTGGCATTGCCAATATAATTGATTCGTTCCAAAGTGTAGTATCCGGCGTGCTAGCACAATCTCTTGCACAACCCATCCACGTTGGAGAAGAGGGCCAGTATTCAACCTTGACGTTTCGATGAACTTATTATGGATAACATATTCATCATTCATGAACCCATTATCATTTCCGTCGGTATTCCAAGTAGTTTTCAATGCAAGTGGCTTAATCAGTAGCTGGTTCTTATTCTCGAATAGTCCGCCGTATACGTTGGAAGAAGATGTAGCGGCGATATTGCACAGTGCGTTTTTATAAACATCTCCCATGGTCAAGGATTCAGCGGCCCTTCATACTGCATTAGCATGCACCATTGATTGGGAGCTGGCAGATTTTTACCAGTCTTGGGCAGAATCTTGCATGATGCAGAGAGAATCGATCCATATATACTTGATATCGAATGAAAGAGCAACTAGCATCGCATCTCGAAAGGTCGCAGGAAGCGAGTCAACTGATATCCCAGCACAAAGTTGTGACATGCTTTTCCTGTTCAGAGTAAGGAATTTCGCAGAGCCCCAACAATGTGATAAGGTCAAGTATGGCTGTCGATTATCCACATGGCAACTGTAATCTTTCGTCATTCGAAGTCGAACTTGTAATTGCTTGTCGGGATTTTCTACGAGTTCAAGCAGTCGTGTCGGTAGTATCCTCGATACCCCATCAATATCAGCACACTCTGGATGATTCAGTCTGGCATACAGAGCAAAGCACGGTGCGTGCATCCATGGCCGTTGATGGGGCTGTTGGCTGGTTTGCGACAAGTCCTGAAGGCTCCCGAGGATGTGTCGAGAAGGAAGATGGGATACCTTTTTGTTGAGAATAAGTGGGTCCAGGACACGTGCACCGTCAGTTCCTACCGTTCGGCTGCGGCCAGGGTTGCGTCGTTTTATCCAGATTTTAAGCCCGCTTTTTATACCTTAGAAAATTGCAAGGAGAAAAATATTTCAAATTTATGATTAAAACGCTTCGAATCTCTACAGAAATTAAATCTATTATCAATTCAACTGTGATTCCGATTAATCAGAGAGTTTCGAAGTTATAATATTTAGGCTCGCTTACGATTTTGCTAGGGACGCAACTCTGGCCGCAGCGGAAAGGATAGAGGCTCGCGAGAGCCTCATCCTACTCTTACTATCTTGAATAACTACGTTTCCTACCCTAATTTATGCCCTACCTGCTATGCATATATACCATTCTCAACACTTTTCTTATTTTCCTCCCAAGGTAACCTACCTTTTTTTGTAAAAGGTACTGCCGCGGTAATTCTTTGCCCACCTTTGCTTGTGAGTCGTGACTAAGAAAGTAGGTTCGTCAACGTCCGCTTCACTTGGTCGCTCCTTCCCAGCAAGCAGAGTTCGACCCGAAATCCAATAATCAGCCCGCTTCTCAAGCAGATAGATCTGAAGCTCCATGCCCTGATGCTTTGCTTCTTTCCCCCGCAGAAGTGATAATTAGCGACTTCGTCCAGGTTATGCAAAGAAACAAATTCAACCTCAAGTCACCCGCCAACACCATCAAATAACAGGGTATCATTATATATTAATATACTTCCAAACCTCCATTCCACGACGTAACAATTATATATAAATCGCAGCATCACGCATGATAAACCCAGCTTTATCTACATCGCAATGCAGGGCCATTCAAATGCAGAAAACTACCAACGCCCCCAACAAAATCCTTGCCTATCCGTGTAAAGAGAACAGTTAAATAGCTGAGTAGGGTATTTCGCAATTAACAGTAAAAATTCGAGATGTGGTAGGGAGGATGGGGTGGTTAGAGGGTGTGAGCCACAATGGAAATGGCAGTTCGTCTATGCATTGTGAGATTTGCGCGCTGTGGTTGCTGGAGTAGGCTTCTTTGCTAGGTACTAAGACGTTTTGGAAAGGTCTTGAGTACCTACCTACCTAGGTAGATAGAGGCGTTTTACGTCTGGCCTCCGCTGATGGCCGTAGAGTAGAAAGTCAATCTCTCACTCAGGCAAGAGTTTTCATCCTCAACCAAGGCTACAGGCGCAGTAGTGTCGGGTACACCGTAATTGTCGGCTTGGGATACTTCTAGATATTTCCCGGTGCTCCTAGTAGGATCAAATGCTATAGCGACATTGCTATTGTCGCCGACCAAAAGAAGCCCCCAAACGCGAGTACACTTTTGGTGCTTGATGTGCAGAGGCATTTTCTCGCGTTTCAGTAAATACTGATATGGCAATTTTGTAATTGCCAGCGTGAAACAGCAGAAAGCGGTTTTCTTCGTGTGGCATCGACAGTTGTGTACCGAGCAATCGCCGTTAAAGTTGGACCTGGAGCGAGATTGCTAGCTCATTCCATGACCGAATCGAGTCCTTCGGGGGTGACTGCTCGTTCCCAGCAAACAGGAGCCATGGGTGCGAACCTCACTTTTCGATCGGCTTCCAATTTTTTCCGAAGTATCTCTTCGGTAAGATCCCATCGACGTATCAAAGTTTCACGACGAATTCTGAAAGCCTGAAGAAAGTTGTCCTCTTCCAGCACAAAACTCTCTTCCAAATCGTCCAGTTCTTCATCTTGTTTCCGAGCGAGTCTCTCCGCCTCTTCTTCTTGGCGGACAAGAAGTTGTTCCATCTGCTTAGCTTGCTTGTCGCGCATGACATTGATTTTACTTTGATGTAAACGTTCCATATCATCGCGTAAGTTGTACTGTTGGCCCAGCTCTCTCAAGTCACGTTCAGTGACTACTCTCGCAGGGTTGGTCCCACTCGCATTTCGTCCAATGCCATCGCAATAGGCTTCCATATGCCTTAGACGAATCTTCACGCTTCGTTCTGCCTGTTTATGACTGGCGCGTAATTCCATCTCTGCTGCTACTTGACGATCTTCAAGATGTGCTGATGTCCTGATATGTCGTTCCTTCATTTTGGATAAAGTTTCTGCATATCGATCCAAGATGTCAATCTTCGATTGCCCATGGCGAGTCCACATTATCCATTTCATCTTTCTTTCGAAGGCATTGTGTCGATCCCGTTCATTGATCTGTCGCGCTCTACAATTCAGAAAAACGTGGGGTTAGTACAATTTCAGTAGTGGGACGCAAGAGTATGAGCAAATTATCCAGAAATCCAAGTGAATTAATGGTAGAAAAATTGAGAATGCCAAAAAGACATACCGGAGAGCAGTGAGCTCTTGACAAGCCCTTGTCCTGATCTCTGCCTCGGCGTTTTCGGCTGCTTCGATCCTTTCCGCTTCCTCCCTTGCGGCTTTCTCCTTCTCCAACTCCTCCATGCGCGCTTCTTCCTCGAGCCGCCTACGCTCCAGTTCTTCCTCTCCATTGCAAAAATTTGGGCAGCCTACTACCTGATCCCATACCGCACCGCAGATATAGCAAAATTCGGCTTTGCAGCGGCAGGTGATATGGCTACATCCTTGCGTCAATTCCACCATGTTCCTACACTTGTAACAACGACGCCAACCAGATCTTTCGCCCATTTTCAGGACCGCATCCAACTGGGAGTCTGCCGGGCAATCTTGGCCAAAAGAATGAGCAGCACGCTTGCACGTCTCGCAGACTATTGTCCTGCACTTGCGACAGACCACTTCAAAAGGGTGTTTAGGGTCTATCTTAGTCCGTCTTGGGATGAACTCTCCACAAGCTGGGTTGGGGCAATAAACTCGGGCTTCCCAAGGAGTGCTAAACTGTATGACACTCTTCATGAACGCATATTGATCGTCCATGGTCAGAACTGCCCTGATTATATGACCGGGAATCGGCTGCGTACAGCAACGTGGAGGCATTTTCGCTTCGTCGTTCATGGCTTGGGTAAGGAGAACACGGAGGCAGTCGGTACAATAATTGTGAATGCACGGAAGGATATGCAAGGATTCGTTGGTCTTGAACTCCTCTCTACAGCATATGCAAGAACTCCAAGCTGTTAGTACGTGGCTATCGAACGAAGACCAGAGACCACTCACTTTATGTCAGAAGAATTTGGTTTGCGAATTCGCAACCTGTTCCTTATTCCCTTTTTTATACTCGCATACGATTTTCTGGTCGAGACAGAAAAGAGGGAAGGGGCGGGTTCCGCAGGGTCTGGTATTGGGGCCATTCGCACATCCTGCGGCTGCACACATATTTGTGCCAGATATTTCTCGTAGTCTGTGAAAGATAGCATCCTCCTCCACGAGGGTCTCCCCCCCGAAGAGAATTCATCCAAGGCGTCGGGTATATCGTGGGACGATCGGGAAGTCATGCTCGACCGCTGCGACAGCGAGGATGCGGTTCTCGCATGGTGGGAGAGTAGCGAGCCGGAAAAAGAGCTTTCGACGGCATGGCAGGCTTTGTTCGTCGGCGGTCTCGATATTGTGATGCCGCATTCCTGGGCCTCTTGTGCCAACTCCTCATCGATGCTGGCTTCCGTCTGATCGTGGGCTAGTTGTAGCACTTCGCGCACGTAATCGCGATCGTTGTACTCGGGGGTGGTGGTGGTGGCGGGGAATACGGCTTTTTCGGTGCTGTGCTGCTGTTGCATGTCTGCCAGGGAACGCTTTCGCAACACCGGTGTCATGACGAAAAAAAGAAGCAAGCCAGAGAACCACGCCGCGACCTTCCTGTCGACATTCGCACGAGTTCTCACAAGAAGGAGCGCGGGGTTGACGTGGCGGAGAGGGGGCGCGATTGCGATTGGGGGTGGGATGTTATCGTGAGGTGAGGTGAGGTTCCGCTTCGGCAACGATGATGCGTGAACGGAAGGATGAAATCCTGGTCAGCCGGTGCACGTCGATAGTGTTGTGCTGCCCGGGAAGAAGGGGAATAGTCAACGAGGTTGGAGATGGATTCAGATGGATTCGGCCTCCTACAAAACCACACCAGCCGGTCGGGAAAGGAGAGAAATGGTGCGCGACGAGAGTCCCAGCGGCTGTTTGCTAAGATTAGATCTTGCCTAGGGATCTAGCTCTACCATCTACCATCTACCATCTACCAGGACATTGACACCTCCCCAAATTTAGCACGTTTTCCTCGTCGGATCATGAACAGGGCGACGCCAAAGACCACCCAGATGCTGCCATCAGCGGCACTAGATCAGCCCTCAGCGGCGCCAGCAGACCGCTTCGACGGCCTGTGACGGGAGGGGGGATTGGGGGCCGGCAGAGATGAACATCCACCATCGGGAAATACAACCGAACTTTGGAGAGGCTCAAAACGACTCAAGTTCCTCGGATTTGGGCGAGCATTGTACAGCATAACCTTGACGGAATATTCAGGACCAAGAAAACAGGATCCATCAAGGTTGCTCGTCCACCTCAAAAGAGGGGGTACATTCTCACTTGGGAGCCAGAGCCGGAGGTCAAGATCACCAAGTCACCTGGTTTTGACTATGATTGGTCAGTGCCCCTTGATCTCACTGTTACTTTGGACTACTTGAGTCGGGTTCCATGCTAATGTCGACCTGCCATGAGTGATGAGGTGGACATATTTTGCCGAGATTCCAGTCCAGACCGTCGCGACAAATTACAAGTATACCGGTATCTCAAAGGCAGAGCGCGGTTGGAATATATGCTCAACCAAGATACATCAATTGACACAGACGCCAAGAAGAGAGCGCCTCATCAAACTGAACACTGCCTCGAACAAGCTCAATTCTACCAGCAATAGGAAGCATAGACTCCAAAGATTCTCGCTAACCCTTTAACGGTTCTTTCCCTGCCTTTCAATATTCAAGTAATAGGGCTATTGTTGCATACACTTTCGACAAGCGGAATACTACAGTTCCGTGGTCTAGACAGGACACGGCAGAAGAGTAGTGGCAAGAGTACAGTACCGTAGCTGGGCATCGCAAGTGCGAGTTCAAGCGTCCTCGCCTGCCTAGAGTCAAGAGTGGCATAGCTTCCGCTACGGAAACGGAGCCAAAGACCCTTCCGCTGGAGTTCACCGCCCGAAGCGTCTTGGCTAGGCCCTGCGTCTTTAGCCTCCAACATCTGGAAATTGATGAGGGGTTTCGTTCGTGCTAATTGCTCCCTCAGTGCTGGAAAGAAGGCCACCTACAACGGCCGTGGAGATTTCTCGAGGCGTTCATTACAGACAATCATAATGCCATTGGCGCTTGAATGAGCGTTGACTCATACAAGATCTTGCATGGGATGGGTCTGTGTCTGTGTCACACAGACACTACTGGGCTGTTCTGATCGAGTGTGGAAATGAGTGTAAGAGTAGTGATGAAATTCAGGGTTTCTCTCTCCTGCCTCGCAGCTATCGAAGCGGCGCTATGGATTGGCACATTACAATCTCAATTTAAATTCTCCACGAGGAGACCAAAATTGGATGGTTTACTTAGCTCATGAATTGACCATCAGCAAGTGCGCCCTGATTCAACCCACAGATTCGATTCAACATTGCATGTTCAAATGAAAGTCTTCCAGAAAGTAATCTTACCTTCTAAATTTGGATGCTCTTACTCCTTCAAACTGCCTCTCGTTCTTTTTATCAATTTTCATGGTTATCTCGAGATCGACTTCCTCTTTAATCTTCACATACTGGCATCATTCATAACCTCGAATCTTCTCTATAACATTTCGAAACGTTCACTTCATTCTCTTTCTCATTCCTATTATTCCCCCAACTCTTGGACCCTTTGCAGTTATCGTGTTAGGTACCTAGGTAGCTGGGAGATTCCAACGCTATCCATATGTACATAGTTTAACCTACCACTACTATGATCTCAATTCCATCTGTTTCCTATACTGCAATTTCGCTTCGAAGTTTAATCGAGCTTCAGTAAGATTTTTTCGCGCAATTGCTAGAAGAGTCTATTCATTGCATTATGTACATTACTCTACGTATCTGGAGTTCCAGCTTCGTCCTGTTTACCACCGAGTGGTTGTCGTCTCTAAATCACATTTCGTTTATATCCCTTTGAGGCCCTTGAACATGGAGTTTACGGGTTACCCCCTTCTTTGCAGCTACACAACACTACAAGTGCCTAGAAAGAGTCGGTGCGGAATTTCCGTGAAAGGATGGCATTGAAATAGTTCTACAAAACATACCTACTACCCACGACAACCCCCCCTAATACTCGAATTTCTCTCCAACAAGCTCCTCACTCATCTTCCACAATCTCTCCGCATTCTCCTTATCAAGCGCATACCCCATAACAACCTTCCCATCCCTCACAACCTGACAATCATCCAAATAACAACTCCCCTCCTTCACCTCTAAGCCCCCATCCAGCGCAGCCCTCAACGTCGTCGCACATCCCTCCTCCAACGTCTTCCTCTCCGGTCTCTCTCGCCCCTCATCCTCCAATACTTGCAGCGCATCCTGCAACAACACAGGTGTTAAAAATTTCTGCAATCCTGTGCTGATAGATCCGGGGTTTAGGGACCAGGATTTGATGCCTCTACTATTGAGAGCTACGGAAAAGAGAATGTTTCCTGTTTTCGCCTGCCCGTAACTGGCCCATTCGGAGTAGCTTGTGCCGTTGTTGAAGGAGAGGGAGGACCAGTTGATGGAGCCGTGTCTATGAGCACTGCTAGACACATTTACTATCGTAGCTCCCGGCCCAGCAGCGAGGATCTTCGGCATGAGTAAATTCGTCAATAAAAAATGGCTTAGGTAATTCGTTGCGAATTGCAACTCATGACCATCTGGACTAAGTTGAAACGGACATATCATTATCCCCGCGTTGTTAATCATCACATCTATCTTCTCGACCTCTTCATCTTCTAGGATCTGACGTGCTGCTTCTCGGACTGAAGTTAAAGAGGAAAGTTCGGCGGGGATGAACTTTGTGTGGGTGGAAGGGGAGATGGTGTGGATGGAGTCGATAACGGGTTGGATTTTCGAGAGTGTTCGACCGAGGAGGAGGATGGTTTTGGGGATGCCGTGGGCGAGAGATAGGGCGGTTTGGGCGCCTATGCCGCCGCTGCTTGGACCGGTGATGAGAAAGGTTTTGTTTTTGACGGAGGTGGGGAAGTCGTTGACGATGGTAAGGCCGGTTGTGGAGAAGTTGTAGTGTGACATCTTTCGGGCGATGAGTTGAAAGCTGCTCAGTGGATGGGAAGGAGGTTGCGATAGCAGTTGAAATGGCGGTTGATGTTGAGGTTGAGGTTGAATTTAATGTTAAGATGATGATTCCTGCCTATGTTCTAGCCGCTGATATGTTTTTGTGATGATGAACATTCACCTACTCGTTCTGAACAAAGAAATATGTACTCGGCACCAAAGGGCATCGATATCGAGCTCCTCCAGAAGTCACAAACTCCACAAACTCCACCGCCTCCATTAAATCCCTGGGCGGTTTATTATGTTTTCATACCATAAAAAGGTTTATTTGAAGCTGTAGATGGGATATGCAGGCCTTCGGGCTTTGTGCGGAGTTTAGCGGCTATTAGGGGAGAGGGCCGTTTTGGCGGGGCGGTGGAGTAAGAGGCTCAGCTAAGTGAAATTGTCGATGGGTGAACGTGTTTTGTAAGCTGATGGGTAGTTCCGAGGAGAATATGAAGGTGATGGGGTGTTGGGGATTTGATGGTATTATTGGTATGTTGTGAAGTGGCGGAGAAATTGGGAGAATGAGATCGTGGGGTTTGCTTCTTCGACCATGTCTTGAGATGATACCTCTCTGCGGTATTTGCGAGAATGCCCTTGCATTTTGATGCGTAGGTATTGTAGCGGTGCAGGTGTGGTGCGCGTGCTAAAGGGGGGTGTTCACGTGACTTGGGGACAGAAATATCGGGTTGCTGGACGTCGCTAGCTCTTGGGGCTTTTCCCACCTCAGAAACAGAAGTTCTGTTGGGATCTCTTCATTTATTTGCAGTATGTCTCGTCTCTTCGGTTGTCTTAACTAGCAGTGTGATAAGAATGCTGAATGTGATACCAGCCATCAATGGTCATCTGTTATACCGGCAGTGCCCGATGTAATAACTCGCAATGGTGTATGCTTATACAGGACTTTTGATTCTAAATGGCGAATGCTTTTTTTAAAATTAAATATTGAAGCATTGCTGACATTAGAGCTTATTCTTAGGGGGTTACCCTGCGATTTCGAGAAATATTTTGGCCGTCGCAGGGTAAGCCAGATGTATAAGCGAAAGTAGGTCCACTTTCAAATTGTTTAATTAATCTGCTACCCAATATAAATTGATAAGAGTTATATTATTAGAATGCGCTTTATTAGTTCTATTCATATTCTTAATAGCGATGGAAGGCAAAAGTTCTAATATATTATTGTTGGTAGTTAAGGGCGATAGATGCGAGTATTGCTTCGAAATTACTTACATTCAAGTCAGCACCTGGTCTAATAATTCGATTGATGTACCTACGCTTTGGTTAGCATGAACCAATTACTACGATAGATATAAGCGGCCGCTATCAATAATAAATCGCCTGGTCTCATGTACTCATCCACCTCCACTCCTTCGCTTAGCTCGCTATCGCCCTCAGCACTTGCTTGAAGCTACGAACCTCACTTGCATGCAAACCCTTGCAACCTGACATCATCAACCACCCATCATCTCCATCATCGGCCGACGACGATTCTCTCAGCACAAAATCGCAAACATCATGTCGCAAAAAAAGTTGCCGGGTTGAAAGCGATGTCGGTCTGGAGAGCTACGGGTTGGTCTGGAGATCCCATACGCCTCGGTTCGACATATCCCCGAACCAGCCCCCAAAAGGGGGCCGAATCTCGGTAGACAGTGGCAAGCCGTGAGGCAACCACAACTCCATATCCTGCCCCCAAAATTTTCCCTTGAGCAAATTCTTTTGTACAACTTGATCCTTTGTGCGAATCTTTTCTTGCTTTTATCGATTTTGTGGACTGTTAATTGGCTGTGTTGTCACCGATAGACTTGGGGGTGATGGAATAGTGGCCATTAATAGGTGCAAAGGGTGTCGAGTTTAGGTGTTTGTGCACCTATGATTAATTAGTCTGGAAGAGCTTGGGCTGCGATCGAGAGGGGCTGTTAGTAATTGGTTGAAAATTGTGATTCGCAATTGCTCTTCACACCACTATTTGGACTTGGCGGGGAAATCCGCCACCTTGGTCAGTTGGCGGGAAAGCCCGCGACTTATTGTCCAAGATACTCACTCACCTGGTATGCCAGAAAGTCAGAAAAGGGAGTTATTGTGGAGTCATCAAGAAGATTACCTGAGCATACGTAGGCTCCAGATGATCTAGACCGCATCTTAAATTTATTTTACAGTCAGCTTTTCTTGGTTTCTATACTGAGCAAGCAGTTTCAAAGCAAGGTCGTGCTAATCAAGCCGGTTTTGGAAGTTGCATCGAATCATCATCGGTGATGCATAAAGATAGAGAATGTTTTGCCGTACAAATGGCTTACATGGAACTAAGTGTGCATATGCAACGATAAACTATAGCAGAAATTTCATATAGCTACAGTAGTATGTAATCCTTCGCGACTCGCGCTTGCTTTCGTTGCCTCAGCCATGCGGCATTTCTTTCCCCACAATCGCGTGGAATTATGAACGCCTGCCTTGCCAGTTATGCTTACACTTCAAGTCTTCTATATATGTTTCGAATCCCCCGAGCTTTCTGAGATGTTTTGTCCATACCAAGTGGCACGAGTTTGACATCTACAATCGATTAGCCGAGTCGTCTCTCAAATCTCCAAACACAATTCCAACATCCATCATACATAATCTTAATCATGCCGTCACCTCTTAAGACTTTCTGGAAATCCATCACCACTGGTTGGGTCGTTGAGTACCCTGGCCAGAACGAAGACGGACCACGCGATTTCTTCCAAGGCGCTGATAGACGCCCATATGGTTGGACACCTACATGGGATAGCCCGCCTAAGTACGAGAATGTCTCTAGCGCATCATCATCTTCTGGTCGGCGTAGTTTTTGAGGTTGGCAAGTGAGGTGGATCCAGGGGTGGTGAGATAGCGATGAGAGGGTATCTTGTGATGTTGTGTACGTTTGGTTGGAGCGGGGCTGCTACGCTGTACGATCTTTTCGAGTGAGTGGGTTGTTTTTGGATATTCACCGAAAAATGATGCTAATCATTCAAGTAGTTTATTTAAGGTTGTTGAATGAAAATGAATCTCACTTGGAACTGTTTCGTTGTTTGGACCTTGGGGCGGGGGCGGCAATACGTATGGAATATCTTTGTGTTTCAATTTTTGATATTAGGCACTCTTTAGGCTGGAGTCTGAGGTACTAGAAACAAGTCGCCCATAATCCTTGTTTTCCTCATAAAGTATTGTCATAAATGAGGATCACGCATATACAAGTAAAATGGAACATTTTTGTTCAACTAATCAACTTTGAAAAGCTGGAAGTTCTTTGCACTTCACGTTTGCGAGTGAATAGCACCCTATTAAAAGAAATTAACTACCCCAAAATTCGCATTAAGGGTCAATGAATTCCGAGAAAAGAAGAAGGAAATCAGGGATAGTATTAAAGTTTGTGTAAGTATTCTGGTGTAATTATATGATTGCTTAACAGCAACAAAGGGGACACTCACTTAGCCCTATTTACAGATGCTAGTTTTTTCTTCTAAGTTCTCTCTATGGCAATATCAATAGTTAATAGTCTTTTCTTTTATTTATCGCGAAGAAAGGAGCGATCTCTTCCTATGAGCACAGATCAGATATCAAGTCGACTCGGTAAGCCTAGAACCAAATCATCCACTTCCCGTTAAATTTAAGAAACACAAGGTTTAATCATAGAAATACTATTTGCAGAATACTATGGCAACTCCCGGGAATTGTTAATCTGACCGCTGGCGAATACAAATACTGAAGTGCGAATAATTACACTTTTAAGATCATACGAATATCATCATTTGATCATATCCACAACTGAATACCAGTGTCACGCCCCAGTGTCTGTGATTATGTCTTCTCTAACACGGACGTTATCATTAAGCTAATTGAGGCTAATCAAGTCAACTGTTCTGATCTAGTACCACCAAACACAAAATGGTTGGTACGATGGATATCCGTACCATGTGCTCGACATTGTGCAGCACAAGTTTGTCAAAATATTAGGCGTGGGACTTTTCGCACATGAGTCCAAGAATGCATCTCTCGATGCAACCCTCAGCCGACCCCTGACTCACGTAGTGGGCACGCTTCAAAAATTAATTTAATGTTTTGTGCTCGGTTATTCACCATGGGGGCTGGTCACGTGGTCAGGCAGCCTACCTCTTCTTCTCTTCAAGCCAATACAAGCATTTAATCCTAAACATATTTTAACGTCGAACTTTTAATACTCTAAAATCTTGAATAATTATTTGATAACATAAATATAATCATATATTAAACTATTATAATAGAAAATATAAATATTAATATATTTAAAAATCGAAATAATTAAAGGATTTAATAACAACTATATTAATCACTTCTTAATATAAAGATTCAACAACTTATCCCTTAAAATAAAATATCGTTTTAAATAATATAAACTTTCCTTAAAAATCTAATTAAAAATAAACGATTTTATATTTCTTTATTTATTTTATAAATAATATAAAAGAAAATATATATTAATTTTATATTAATTTCATTTATATTAAAAAAGCAAATTAATATAAATATAAAAAATATAAAAAGAATAGAAATATATAATTTATAATCTAAAAAGAATAATTCCGAGAATTAAAATAATTTATAATATTATTTTATAATAATTTAGATTTTAGATTTAAATATTCTATAATATTATCAATAATATATTATAATAAACAAATACTTTTTAAAGGTAAACTAAAATAAACGCCTATTTCAATATATAAAAAAAAACTAAAATCAAAAGAAATAAATTATATAGGCACTTATTTTATAATTTTTAAAAACGAATTATTAAAAGAATTTAATTTAATTTATAAAAATAATTAAAATTTAAATATTAATAGAAACAATTATAAATTTATTTATAATATTATTTTCTACTTTATTTCGTTTTAATTAAACTTTAATTAATATAATAATTTCTTTTATATTCTTAATATTCTATTCTAAATTAATTATTATAAATTAAGATTTTAAATAAAATAAAATATTTAAAGTTTCTATTTTTAAACGATTATATTAATTTATTAAAATAATATTTACTTTTAAAAAAAACCTTTCCGAAATTATAAATATAATTAAAATTAATAAAATAATTAATATTATATCTAAGAGATTTAAATATTATTTCTATTATATTTTTTCTATTTATTAAATTATAAAATCTTTATATTTAATTATTAATAATAAAATATAATATTTATATTCATTTTAAATAATATTAATTTAAAAGAAATCATTTTATTTAATAAAGAATTAATAGAATTAATTTATAAATTTAATAAAAGAAAAAATTATAAATATTATTATTAAAAACTTATATTTATTACGATTTTCGATAAAAAAAAATAAAACGAATAAGTATAAGATTAATTATAAAAGAAGGAAAAAAATTTAAGTTTAATAAAATTTAAATAATCTTTTATATATACTTTATCCTTTTAATTTAATTTATAATTATTTCCTATTATAAAATCCTTTTTTCTTCTTATTATTTTTTATTATCTTTTTTTATAACTTTCCTTTTTATTATTTTTAATTAAATTTTAATAGGTTTCTTTTTTCGGAAATATTTCTTCTTAAATTCAAATATCGAATAATAAACAAAAATAATATTTAAAAGAGATTCTTAAATTTCTTTAATTAAATCGGAATATTATTAATTCTTATATTAAAATCTTAAACCTTTTATTACCTTTAAATCCAAAATCTTATTAATAATCTATAACGTTTAACTTTATATATTAATATTAATAAAAGAGATTAAAAGAATTATTTAATTTAATAGAGGATTATTCAATATTATTTATAATAGATTAATATAGAATTTAAAGCTTAAGAAATATAATTCTTAAAATAAATCAATATAATATATAACGTGGTTTATCACCGAGCGGCGCATATCACCGAGCGGCGCACTTTTAGCGATTCCACCCAGTGTTTTCGATAGTATTACGGCAGTATATACTGCAGTATTTGAGTGGAAGAATACGTACAGCGTATTCCAATAGTACGTATTGCATATTGCCAA